>JASAOB010002794.1:0-17737 GCA_030849825.1 Herpetomonas tarakana
GCGGTCAGGTGAAGGAACAGCAGCACCGTGCCGAGCGGGTCGCGCGCCAGGGTGAGGCGACCCGAGGCACCCGCGCCGCCAGCCCCACCGATGCCGCGCTGGTGGCTGAGCACAATCTTGCTCGAGCGCAGCCGCCGCTGGAGCGTTGCCAGAACCTCGCTGGTGGAGGCGCTGTAGACACCGCTGAGCAGTGTGAGGAGCACGTCAGGTTGGCCGCCACCACCGGCACCGCGCCGCTTCCTGTGCTGCTCGTCCGCCCCTTTTGTGTTGGGTGCCGTCTTCCCTGCCACACAAGGGGCGGTGGCGGCGCTTGGGCCTTTGTGCTGTGTCTGATCTCGCTCCTCTTGACGGCCGGGATCGCGGGCGGGGAGGGGCCGCATGAACAGCACCCGGTGGGCGTACATGTCGACGCGCAGGTGGCCCTGCAGTGACTCCTGCGCCGCCGACCACAGTCGCACCCCGCGGCCCCCGTCCACGCTCGCCCATCCATGCTCCTCCCCTTCCGTCTCCGCCTCTGGCACGTGTGGAAGGAGCTGATTCACGACGGCGAGCAGCTCGCCGTCGTCGGTGGCGCCGAGCCCGTGTCGCGACCTGCCTCGCCCTTCACCCCCACTTGCGGGGCGGCTGCTGTTGCGGCCTCGGCTGCGTCGGCTGCCCCAACCACAGCTACCACCCGCCGCGCTCCCTTCATCCACCCACCGGAGGCCAAAGGATAAGGCGGTCGCCGCAGTGGCGGGGAAGGCGGCGGCGCTGGGCAGACCGCCGATGGAGCTGCTGCCGCCAAGGCTGGCCCCGTCCGAGGCGACCTCGAACAGGAGGAACTCGCCCCACTCCACACCGGGTCGCGCAGGCGACGAGGGCGGGGGTGGCGCCGCGTACGGCAGTGAGGACCTCCCATTGGCCACCGCCTTCTCTCTCGAGCGGCTCCGCTTCCGCGATGATGACGACGATGTTGACGATGCCGTTGCCGCCGCAGCTGGTGATGCTGCGACTCTTCCGGTTGGCGGCAGCGCGCTGGGGACCCACACCGCCACCCGCGAGCCGCGTGCGATGGTCTGTAGCGGGATAAAGTACACGAGCGGAGGGAGGAACAGCGGCCGCGGCAGGAGCGTCCTACCATCGCCGCCTTCCTCGGCGTCGTCGGCAAGGGACAGCAGCCCCGGCTCGAAGGCCGCTTCGTCCGCCCCGGAGTGGCTCACTTCATCGCGCAGCAGGCAGCAGAGGATGGCCGGGATGGAGCGTTGAAACAGCTCCGCGGCCGCTGTCGGGGAGAGGGACTGTCGTGCCAGGATGGCCTGCACATGCGCATTCTCCTCCAAAAGCGCCGTGTGCGTGCCGTCCACGTACGCGGCCAGCTTCACCGCCGAGGCGAACCAGTAGTTCCGCAGCGCACAGAGCGACGACGCTGGCGGGTGCGAGGTCGACGACGACGAGCACCCGATCCCGTTCGCTGCGGTGAGCTCTGTCGCGGAAGAAGAGGAATCGTAGGACAGGAGCGCGAGCCACTCCTCGACCAGCCAGGTCGCGGTGAGCTGCACAAGCGGCTCGTCGGCGTACGTCACACTGACCAGTGCCTTACACAGGAGCTGCTGCTGCGACTCTGCGCTGATGCTGCACGCCACCGGTATCTCCTTGGCCGCCGCTGCAGCCGCCGGCGTCGACGGGGCATACGACACACCTGCTGCCACCGTGGGGGATGTGGTGAGAAAGGAGTGGGGGGAGAGGGGGTTGCTGGTCGGGCTGCCGTAGCCGTAGCCGTACAGACCACCACCACCGCCACCAGCACCCCCGCTGCTGGTGGTGGCGGAATAGGCTTTCCTACCCCCACGGCCGCCACCTGCGCCGTCTCCCATGCTGGATAGTGCAGCGACAACTGTCGGCGAGGCAGCGGCGGGGCCCAGCGTCGCCGCAAGAGAGAGAGGAGCGGGCAGCAAGTCTTGTAGTATTGCCACAGAGCACTCCAGACGCACCGTGGGGCGGCCGCCGCCACTACCATCACTACTCGACGATTTCCCGTTGCTCGTGCGGTGTCGGCTGCGGGAGCGGGTGCTGTGGCGGCTGTGCTGCCTCTCACGGCTCCTGTGCCGCTCCTTCTCCTCGCTTTTGTGACGCTGACTGCGGCTGCGGCGGTGGCGTTGGCGCTTCTCGTCGTCGTTGTCGTCGCCACGGCTGCGGCGGCGCCGACTGCGATCACGGTGACTGCTACGATTGTGGCTGTGGCTGCGGTGGCCGTGGTGTCGCTCTGATTCTCGTGAACGCGTTGTTGTTGGTGAGGCTGTGGGGTCTTCGCTGTCTGGTTCGGGAGCGGAGTGGGACAGAGCCCGCGAATGGTTCATACCGCCCTTGCTGGAGTCGGCGCCATCTGCGTCCTCTGGCCCCTCCACCTCCTCCTCAAAAAGCTCCACGAGGTTAAGGAAGTTGAGGACGTGCAGGGCCCACAGGTCAAAGGGCCGACGGCGGCCCAGCTCCTGCAGAAGCACAGCCGCGGTGAACGCCTTGGGCACACCCGGGTCCTCGCCGCCACGTTGCGCGGCTTGCCAGTCCTCCTTCACCCTCCTTGCCGCCCGCTTCAGCGGCCCGTACTGCGGCGACCACAGGCACCCGGAGTGGTGCAGCAGCGCCAGCAGGAGGACATCGTTGCCAATGACCTTGCGCCACACAGCGAAGCAGTGTTGCCATCGTCGGTAGCTCTCGGCAAGGGTGCGCTCGCGTGCGGCACTCACACCGCTGCTGCCGCTGCTGCTGCTGTTGCTGTTGCCGCTGTATCCAGCACGTTGCGGGGCATCTTCCAGCTCGGCAAACGCGACACGCTTCTTGCTGCTTCCGTTGCCACCCTTGCTGTTGTTGTTGTTATAGAGAAACCGCTCGACGGGGGAGCTAGGTGGCACCGCCGCTGCCGTTGTGTGAAAGGCGAGGGGACCGCCCAGGTGATCCCGCAGCGGCGGCAGTAACCGCTCTACTACTCGACTCATAATCGGGGAGAAGAGACTGTGCACAAGTGTCGCTGTCGGGGCCGACTCGATGGGCGTGCACCGCTACGACAGAAGAAAAAAAAAAAAGGGGAGGGGGGGGAAAGGAAGAGTGATGGGCTAATTTCTGACTGGCGAAGGAGAAGAGGGGGGGGGGGGAAGGCGGGTGACATGGAGGAGGAGCAGGAAGACCTAGACAGGGGGCAGGAGAGTGGCGTGTGATTCCGCAACACCACCACCCACCCACCCCCCACCTTCTCCTCATCCTCCCTATCTTTCCGAGTAGAGAGAGAGAGAGGGAGAGACGGGGACGACCTCATCAAAAATGAGAGGGGGGGGGGAGGGGAGGGGGGAGGACCGCGTCCGCATCCACTGATCTATTTCCGTTTTACTTCGCGCGCGGTGAGAGCGACAACGACAATGCGTAAGTAATGGGGTATAAAGGCCGTAATAAGTGGACCAAACTGCCCTCCTTCTCTCTTCCCCTCCCCCCCCCGTTCTGCGCCACCAAACGATAGGTGAACAGTGGAGCAAGATGAAAAGAGAGGGAGATTGGTGAAGAGAGATTGGTGAAGAGAGAGAGAGAGAGGCGGTGCCCCCCTCCCGCCTTCCCTTTCCTTTGTTCGCTCAATCACAGGCGTTATAAAGGTAATCCATCAGTTTCACCTCATCCCCTTTCTTCATGAGGAGGCGGAAGTTCTCCTCGCAGACGCGCAGAAACAGATTCTGCTTCTTCTCGTCCGCGAGCGAGGACGGCACGGATGGCAGCCCCTGCGCCACCTGATCGGCGTACTTCTTCTTCTGCGCCTCCACAAAGCTGCGCTGCGCCGCCTCCGCTGCTGGAGTCTCCTTTAGAGCAAAGTTCATGAACCCCGCCGTGTACTCGTGCCCGGGGAAGATGAACGTCTTCTCGTCCAGCGCGTACTGATTTCCCCTGTTCACGTTGTAGATCTTGTGCATGGCCGCGCACATGTCAGCCGCGGTGCCCTCGAAGAAGGCCCCGATGCCACCGAGGAACATTGTATCGCCAGTGAAGAGGGCGGCGCCTTCGGCAGCGCTGCTGCCTTGGTGCGACACTTTGTACGCGACGTGACCCTTGGTGTGGCACGGCACATCCAGCACCTCCACCTTGAGCTGGCCAAGCATCACCGCATCGCCATCGCTGACCGTCTGCGTGGTGCCGGGGATGCCGTCCTTCTTGCCTCCGATAATCTGCACCTCGCGGACCTCCTCGGCGTGGCTCGACAGAATCAGCTTCTTGAGTTCCTCGTTGCCTCCGATGTGGTCCCAGTGCTTGTGCGTGGACAGGATCGTTGTAATGGGCTGCAGTTTGTGCGCCTTCACGTAGTCCAGCAGCGGCTTGTAGTCTGCGTTGACATCCACGGCGGCGACGGTGCCGGTCGTGTTGTCGTGGATCAGGTAGGAGAAGTTGTCCTTGAGCGTCGGCACCACGGCGACAAAGAAGGAGCTGCCAATGTCCTTGCGTATGGCTTGCCGCATCATGTCCTCCTTTATCGTCGACTTTTCAGCGGTGGGTGTGCGCGGGTGACAGATGCAGAAGGTCTGAGAGAAACTGTGCGTGTGTGTGTGTGTGTGTCGATTCGAAGCAAATCTTGACGTCAGTGAAGGGGGGAGGTGTGTGTGTGTGTGTGTGTGTGTGTGTGTGTGTGTGTGTGTGTGTGTGTGTGTGTGTGTGTGGAGCTGCTGCATGGATAGGAAAGGAAACACACAGGAGAGGCAGTAAAGCGAAGGAGAAGAGAGTGAGAGGAGGAAAGTGAACATCCACAGAGAAGGGCCTGGAACATCCTTGGCCGTCTCTCCCCCCCCCCTCCCTCCGACCTCCTTTCTCCTTTCTCCCCTCGTGGGGCAGAGAAAAGGAAAGACAAAAGGGGCCGATACCCGCCCACTGTGTCCTCCCATTCTCCGCGAGGCGAGGCGGCAGGGCTATTCCATTCGCACACCTTCTCTCTCCATCTCTCCCTCACTCTCTCCTTCACGATATACAGCCATTTCTGACACGAGGCACAGCCAGAAAGATAGAGACAGTCAGACAGACATATGAACACACGAGAGAAGAAGCGAGGATGGACACCTCAGCAGCTCGCACAAGAGGACATCGCGACACAATAAAGGGGGGGGGGAGGGGAAGGAGGAAGGGCCTTGCGAAGCCAGCCCCGCCTCCTCACACCACCCGCCTACTGACCTTACGAAGGGGGACAGGGAGAGGGGGAGAGTAGACACACACACACAGAAACACCAAAAGATGAATAGGCAAGGATATGCAGGAGAGGTGCAGAGAAAAAAAAAAAAAAAAAGGGGGGGGGGGTGTGGGAGTGCACGATAAGAAGAGGAGGAAGACGGAGGGAGGGGGTTGACGCCTTTGACTTTGGCACCTCCTCGAAAACAGTCGGAGTATGACTTTCTTTCGGAAGTTGCTCTCGCGCTCTCTCCTGTTTCCATTTCCCAATTCTCGTGTTCTCTCGCTCCCGTATCCCCCTGATCCCTGCGCGTGTCCCCTCTTCAAGAGTAGAAGTCGTACTTCTCATCTCCTGTCTTCTTGATAACGGTGCGGTAGGCCTTCTCCATGTCGCGCGGCAGGATGACGTACCGGTTCTTCCGCACCGCGAGCATGCCTGCCTCCTGGCAGATGGCCTGGATGTCCGCCCCGGACAGTTTTTCGGGCCGAGTGACGAACTCCTCGAGGTCCACCTCAGGCGACAGGTTCATCTTTGAGGTGCAGACCTGGAAGACGAGTCGTTTCTGCCGTCGGTCCGGGTAGGGGAACTCTATCTTGCGGTCCAGCCGCCCCGGTCGGAGCAGCGCGGGGTCGAGGGTGTCCCAGCGGTTCGTCGCCATAATCACCTTGACATTGGTCGTCTGGTCGAAGCCGTCCATCTGCGTGAGCAGCTCCACCAGGACACGCTGCACCTCGCGATCGGCGCCGGTCTGCGCATCGAAGCGCTTTGTGGCGATGGAGTCGACCTCGTCAATGAAGATGATGGACGGCGCGTTCTCCCGGGCCAGACGGAAGACATCTCTGACCTTGCGCGGCCCCTCGCCAAGGTACTTCTGCACAAACTCCGAGCCGACCACGCGAATAAAGGACGCCTTGGTGTGCTGGGCGACGGCCTTGACCAGCATTGTCTTGCCCGTCCCGGGAGGCCCATAGAGCAGCACACCGCGCGGGGGGTCGATGCCAATCTGCTGGTACAGGTAGCTGTGCGTCAGCGGCAGCTCCACAGCCTCGCGGATCTCCTGCTTCTGCATGTCCAGGCCGCCGACATCGCTGTACGTCACGTCGGGCTTCTCGGAGGAGTTGAGCAGGGTGATGGTCGCGTCCGTCTCGGAGGGCAGCAGCTGCACGCACGCGTGGCTGCTCTTGTGCAAACCCACCGACGCATTCGGCTTCAGCTGCTCCTTGTTTAGCGTGGACAGGATCTTTACAAAGTACTGCACGCCGCTGGTGCCGCTCACGATGCCGCGGGCGGCGTCAACGGCCTCGACAAAGTTGCCCAGGACGAGCGGCACGGCCTGAATGCGCTTCACCTCCTGCTTCGCCGCCGTCTCTTCCCGCATCAGCTGGTGGGTCTCTGTCAGGCAGATCATCGTCTTGAGGTCGATGTTCTGGATGGCCTGCAGAAGGCCCTCGTACTCCTCAAAGAGGGATCCGTACTCTGTCTTGTCGCTGTCGGTGCTGCCAACTTTCTTGGACTTGTCCGGCGCCGCGGACTTGCCCTCCTTTGGCCCCACAGTGGCCTTCGCAACAGATGCCATTGCTCTCCCCTCTTTTCTGTTCTCCTCGCTACACAAACACACTCACGGCGATGGATGTCGTGCTGGTACCAGATAAGCCCCCTCTCCGCGCGCGGTTGCCTTGGCTGGGCGACGGCAGTGAGATCCAACAACGATGGGAAGGAGCTAGTGGACCCGGCAAACGCAGCGGTGGCCCCACGATGGTAGCGGCGAAGGTGTGTTATGGAGGGAGGCGGCGATGGAGGAGGAAGAAGCGGAAGGGGGGGGGGGGGGGAGCGAAGCGAATAAAGAAAGAGAATGGAATAGGTGGACTGGCGGGGAACGAGGAGAGGGAGGAGTGAGGCGAGACATGTTCATTCCTGTCGCATGTGCGGGGGAGAGGTACGATAAAAGAGTTTTTATCCCCCTCCCCATTGCATCTCATCCACATGTCGCGCTACAGGTCTCTAGGAAGTGTGTGTCCTTACACATCCAGCCCTTTCATCCCCTAGCTAGGCGTCCTCTCCGCATGGGGAGTCGTATCACTGATTCCTTGTATCCCTTTTAGCATGAACATGTACGTATCGTTGCCTCATCGTTGGTTTGCAAAGTGAGGAGGGGAGGGGAAGGGGGGGGGGAGGGGAGGGATATGCGGGAGAAGCATGGAGCCGCAAAGCAGAAATGGCAAGCGTAGAGACGGGAGATGCGAAGGAAGAACGGAAAGGGGGGAGGGGGGATGATTATGGGTGGGGGAGGAGAGGAAACAGTCTGGCAGCCAACAGGTTGGCTGATCTGACAAAGGGAGGACAGGTGTGGAGGGAGGGGGGGGGGGGTGGAAGAGAGAGCTTGCGTACTTGTGTGGAAGAGAAGAAAAAAACAAAAAAACAACAACACAACGACGGCATCATCAGATCAACAAGAGAGTGGGGAGAGACCAATGGAAGACATAGGGAGGGGGGGATGGAGGGAAGGGGAGAACACATATATGTATGTGCATGAAGCATGACAAGGGAGAGGGTGAAGGAGGAGTAGGAATAGTAGGAATGGCGAAAGCAACAGTAGAGAGAGAGAGAGGGCTTTTTCAAACACAAGGGAAAGATCCCGTAAGAGTGGGGTGAAGCACACGGGGGGGGGGGGGGGGAAGAGGAAACTAAAAGGGGAAGAGGGGAAAATGCATATATATGTGAATGGGTATTGGGGAGAATGCGGACAGAGAATGCGGAGAGGGGAGGGGGGGGGGGGCGACAAACTCCGTCCCCACACCCCTCCTCCTCCTCCTCTTCCTTCTCACACGCCGACACACCGACACGCTCCTCCATCGCTGTTAAAAGTGTAAACACATCGCTGCTTCGAGAACATTCATATATATATATGAAAGAAGGAGCAGAGGGAAGATGACAGAGTCGCCCCGCGGCTTCTCCCTTGCCCTCTCTCGTTGTCGCCGTTACCCGCGTTTGATGCTGAAGAAGAAGAAAAGAAGGACATGTAGGGACCATACGTGCACGGCATATGTAGACAAGGGACAAAGACACTCACATGTGGTGTTGTGGAACACCAAAAATAGATGAATGAAGCAGGCTGCTGGGTGCGTGACCATCCATCGGTGCCCATCTGGCAAAGCCAAAGAAAAAGGAAAGAAAGAAGATGCCCAAAGGATAGTAGGGATAGTGTAACCATACACCGCCCGATCAACTGCCGACGCTAGCGTTCCGCTTGCTAGCTTCGGCACGCCATTGGCGCAGTGCCTCCCGCTCCTCTTCCTCCTTCAACCGCGCCGCAGCAGCCGCGGCGGCGGCCTTGTTGCTGTTGACGTCGTCCGTGCCGTTGGTGCCGCTCTCGTACAGCTGGCGCAGCTGCTGGCGGACACGCAAGGTCTCGTCGGATAGCGACTGCTGCGCGGGTGCACGCGAGGCACCGGCACCCTCAGCTGCCTCTGTGGTGGGGCTGTGCCCGCACACCATCGTGGGAGCTTTGCTGCGTGGGCCGGAGCTCGTGCCGTTGCTGTTGTTGCTACCCATGTCGGTGACGGCATCGGGGCTGCCAGGGGAGGGATTGTTGGCGCCTCGGGCTGCGCCTGTGCTAGGGTTGCTGGGATTGATGCTCGTGTTGCTCTGACTGATAAGGGAGGCGTGTTGCTGCTGCTGCTGCGGGTGCTGCGGCGATTCGCTGTCGCTGCACAGGCCAGGAGAGAGGAAGCCGCTGCTATGACTGTCTCTACGGGGATGGTGATGATGAGGAAGGCCGTAGTGGAAGGGTTGCTGACCGCTGGCTTCGATGTTGCTGGCGTTGTCGCAGGCGATGATGGTGTTGTGCGAGCTGCTAATATCGCCAGGCTTTCGGGGCGTGACCACGAGGCCCTCGGAGATGGTGCCGCCCGTTCGCGGGGAGACGAGGGAGGAGATTAGCGACGTGCTGGCGCTCATGCGGCCTGGGTTGATGTGGGTGTGTCTGCTACTGTGGGGAGCCGCCGTCGCGGCGGCGGTGCCCGCGTTGGTGCAGTTGCTCCTGTCGCCGTTGCTGGGCAAGACACTGATGGCGCTGACGGCGGTGTGAGTGGCCCGCCCCGTCATTTGCGGCGATGAGGTTACCGAGGAGGCGGAGAGGGAGACGGGGGAAAGCTGCTGCTGCTGGAGCGCTTGAAGACGAGTCTGCGGTGTCTGGCGCGCTGGCGCAATGCTGGGGTTCTGCCCGCTGGCCCCGCTGGCCGACGACGACAGGTGCTCGTGGGGATTGCAGTGCGACCGGTAGTAGAAGACGGGCAGTGGTTTCAGATTGCCGGTGCTCTCGTCATTGCTATCCGCGGCATCCTCGCCGCCGCCATGCGTGACGTTTGGGTTGCGACTGGCGCTCCCGCTCTGCTCGAGCTCCCGCAGGCGGCGCTGGAGCACGGCGTACTGCAGGCAGCTCTGGCGAAGGGCTTGCCTCAGTTCCTCGTTGCTGGCGTGGGGGTTGAACAGGGCATGGGTGACGGTGGGCGGAAGGTCCTCCGCCGCCACATCGCCACTGCCCCCGCTGCTGAGGCTGCTGCTGTGGTTCGCGGCCGTGCTGGCTTCTCCACGCAACCTCTCTTCCTCCAGCTGCCGGATGAGTTCGTCGGTGCTGCGGCGGCGCTGATGCTGTTGCTCCAACACGTTCTTTAGCAGCGTGTGACGGCCGCCGTCGCGTTCCTGCGGGGTGCCCGTGGCGACGGACAGGACTGCGGGACTCCAGTAAGGTGTCGAGGAGTCGCTACTCTCCTCAGCTCCACTCGGGGTCGCTGGCTGCTGCTGTTGCTGTTGCTGTTGCTCTCGCTGTCGCTGTTGTTGGGTGGAAACTTTGCGACGGTACGCCGTTGACAGATACTTCTCCCGTTCGTACTGCTTCAGCAACTTCGCCATCACAGCCTTGAGCTCCACGGGGTCGTCGGTGTCGGGGACGGCGGTGATGGCGGCGCCACCCCCGGCCGCTGCTAGTTGCGGGGATGGCTCCCTGCTACTACGTCGCGGCCTCGCCGCACTCTCCTCCGTCGTGTTGGGGTGGTTCTCCACTGTGTTGTTGTTGTTGTGAGTGGTACTATCGGAGTGGTTGATGGGCTGCGTTTGGCGAGCGTACTGTTGATGCGCACTGGTGCTGCGCGAGGTATGATGGCTGCCCTCGGCCGGTGCTGGGGAACGTGCCCCAGACACGGCCCCGCCAAGACTGATAGTGCTGCCGCCTAAGCGAGAGGACGAGCCAAGCGCCGCATCGTTGCCCTTGGCGGAGTATAGCGCTGTCGGCTGATAGCTGGGCCTGCGTCGGCACTGCGGTTTGCCAGACGTACCGCTACCACTACTACCACCTGCGTGGTTGGCTGTTGTCATAGTGGTCGCAGCAGCAGCAGCAGCAGCAGTGTCAGCAGCAGTATCAGCGTCCACAGGAGGAGCGGGCACCGGCGCTCGGCCACCGTCCCCGGCAAAGTTGCACGCTAGTGGAACGTCTTCGGTTGATTTCGTCTTCTCCACCGCTGGCCGCACGATGCGTTTGGGCGGTGCACTGCGGCCAACTGCAATCTGCGAGCTCGTCGAGACTCTGCTGGCGGTGTGGTTCAGGCTGTCGGAGCCTGACGCCGTCTCGTCTTCACCAGCGTCGACCAGCCCCCGGATCCTTGCGGTGTCCCGTGAGGTGCGTGACAGCAGCCCGGGCGGCGGCGTCTTCTCCGTTGGATGGCGTTGCGCCATGTGACCCTCTCTGCCACTCTCCCTGCCGCAGCGCGGGTCCTGCTGTCTCTCCGTCCTTGTTGTTGTTGTTGGGGGGGGGGGGGGTCCGCACAAAAGCACTACCCAGAGGATGAAAGTAACACACGGTGGCAGCAGCAATAGGGATTGGAAAGGGAAAACAGATAGGTTGGTGGTGCCTTCACGTCCCACGGTGATGCGACAGGAAGGAGGTAGAAAAGGGGAGGGGAAGGAGTCGTCAGTGGAGATGACAACGAAAAGGACAAAAAGAGAGAGGTATCCGATGTTGAGTGGGGAGAAGAAAACACAGTGAAGAGGACAAAGGGTGGTAGTGGTGGGAAGGACTTTGGACGCTTGCCAGTGAGGAAGGGGGGGGGGGGGGGGTCGGCGGTGGCGCTCTGTCGCGGAGGCTTCGGACGTACCAGAGCGAATGAAGGAAAAACAGTAATAGCAATATGGGGAAAGCAACAGAGAAGGAGGGCAAACGCTTTTTTTCTTTTGATAACAAAAATGGTAAGTGAGAAGGAAGGGAAGCACAGCTCAAGCGGCGCAAAAAAAAAGGGGGGGGGGGACGACGACGACGCCAACAACAACGGCTCCGCCAGTGTAAAACAGGCGCAAAGAGGTAACGAACAAATATATATATGTAAGACGAATCCTTCCGCCGTCTGCTTAGTGTCGTGGAAGGAAGGTAGAGGCAGAGGAAGGAGAGAGAGAGAGGGAAGCAGAGAATAGGGAAGGGAGGGGGCAATACTACAAGGACAGTGAGTGGAGAGAAGAAAGAAGAAAGGAAGCGAGAGACTTAGTTGTCTAGAGGGGGATGGGCAACGCAATCAGCTGGTGAAAGGTGTGTGTGCGTGTGTGTGTGTGTGTGGGGGGGGGAGTGGACAGTGGAAGTACAGGAAGCCAAATGTTGGAAAAAAGACAAACGAAAGCAAGAAGGCAATGTGACAATGGCAACCAGTCAGAAGCTGCCGACACGGTGTGTGTGTGTGTGTGGTGGCGGTGGATGAGAGGGCAGTCGCCGGTGTGTTACGAGAGCGAGTGGATACAGTGGAGGGTGGGGTGGGGTGGGATAGAAGATAACTGATGAGAATCAAGAAAAAGGAGGAAAGGGGGGACCTCCGCGACGCACACGCACACCCAAGACACTCGTCTTAAGAGGGTTCACAGTGGAGGGAGTGCGTGTGTGTGTGTGCCCTCTGTCCGAACGCGTCTCTCCTCCTCCTCTTCTCAGTGTCGGAAAGTCCGCGTGTGTATATGGCTGCCCCTCGCTCACGTGACGGCAGCTTTGCAAGGCGCAGTTGGTCTAGTCCACACTCTCTTCGGCTCTCGTGTGTATTCTGCTGCTGCTGTCCTTCTCTATCTTCTTTGCTATTTTTAAAATGGGGAAAGACCTATTGCAGGAGAAGGAGGGTGTGGGTGTGGGTGGGGCTACGCTGTCCTTCGCCTTGCGAAGAGGCGATGGAACGGAGATGAGGGTGTTTCTTATTCTTTGCTTTCCAAGAAGCTCTTTCACTTTGCTGTGACTCCTATGATATGTTGAGACGGTGCATCAGCGAGAGAGGAGAGGTAGGGGTAGAGGCAATGAACGTGTACGTGTGCGTGTTACTTCCTCCGATTGGAGAAGGGCATGGGGTGTCCCCCCCCCTCCCTTCTTCCCTCTCTTCCTTTTGTGGGAGTGTGGGATGGCGTCTCCACGATTCTCCCCTCCATCCTGATAGGTGCCACGTTATCCCACACGTGTCGCACAGCTGCAGCGCAAAGCGCACGCTGAGTGGGTCCTTCTTCATGCCTTGTTATTCGTGTTTGGTGACTTGTTGAAGCACAGGGATTCGATCCCCCCCCCACACACACACACATTCCGCGCAATGAACGAGGACATGCACAGCACACAGCACACTGCACACTGCAGCGCCTAGGCATCGTATCACAGGTCCAGGGAAGGGGGAAGGGGGGGGGGGGGCGGCACACACCGAGGAATGGGACAAGAGAAGCTGCGCACTTGTGCAACGGTGATGACAGACATGTAGGAATGGTGTAGAGCGCTCGTTCCCTCCCACATCCCACAGACGGGAAACCCTCCTCATCCTCCTCTCCTGCTGAGCTCTCCACGCATCACGGAGGGATGTAGCCGCCGCCAAACGAGTAACCTCCGGCCGGTCCCGGCCCTCGGCTGTACGGTCCATAGCCCCCGCCGCCGTAGCCGTCATAGCCATAGTCGCCGTTGCCGCCGTCTCTCCGATCGTTGTTGTTGTGGGTGGTGGTGGTGGTGGTGGCGGATGCGCCGGTGTGCTGGTTAACGCGTGAGCGGAAGGTGTCCTCGACAAATGGCGGTACCGTCACCCGTAGCTGAAGTTCCCCTGGTATCGGCGGGCCAGCAGCAGCAGCAGCAGCAGCGAACCCGCCCTCTTCCTCCTCCCCATCCCGCCTCGCACTCGGCATGGCGGTTGCGGTGGTGGTGAGCGGACTGTTGGCCATCATGGCGTACTCGTTGGGGTCGCTGACGCGCTCGTAGAGAAGGATGTACGGCGTCTCCAGGTGACTGAAGACGCCGCTGCGACCGGCCAGAATGGCCTCCATGACGTCGGGCTTGATCCTGCGCACGTTGGAGTCGTTAAGCATCACCCAGTTGCGGTAGAAGTCGGTGGTTACTTGAAGGGGTTTCTCCCCCCGCGTGGCCTCCTGTCGTTTCGCTGCATCGCCGTCGCGGTTGGAGAAGAAATCGTGGACGTAGCTCTCCATCTCCTCCCGCTCGCGCTGCCGCCCCGCCTCCGAAAGACACGCGCTGTGTGCCCTCGCCAGCGTGAAGTAGTGCCCACTCATCGGTGTCGAGCCGCTGTGCACAATAAAAGCCTTGAGTCGATACGGGACTCGGGCGGCGTGGGTGTACCGTGACAGGCGCGCCTGCGCACGGGCCGCCGCCTCCTCTTCCTCCGCGTCCGTGTCCGCGTCGGCCTCCTCGTTGGAGCGGTCCTCGAGAGGCCCGCTGGACAAGCGCACCGGCAGCGACACCGTCTCGTCCAGCCACACCGCGTCGAGGATCTTCTCAAAGTTGAAGCGCTGCCGGTTGTACTGGAAGCGGTTCAGCTGCAGCGTCAGGAAGTGCGGCAAGCCGTCGTCGTCGGTGCCGTTGGGGCCCAGAGTGGCCGCCGCATTGAGTCCGATGATGCGTGTGCTCAATTGTGTGGCCGTGCGCCGGCGGCAGTGATCGCAGGTGAGGCAGTTGTCCCCGTCAAGCGTCTCCGTGTTGCTGGCTGGGTCGGTCACATTGTCGAGCAGCCACTGCAGGGACACCCCGGCACCAATGGTTGTGGCTGCACCGGCCGTCACTGGTGGCTGTGGTGGCTGTGGTGGTGGTGGTAGTAGCAGGAGTTGGGGTGGTGCGGGCTGCGGCTGGTCCGCATTGTTGTCTCCAATACTGCTGCTGCTGTTGCTGTTGCTGTTACTGTTGCTGTTGCTGTTGCTGTTACTGTGACTGTGGTTGTGGCTGTGGCAGCTCGCAAAGGTGTTGCCGCGGCTGTCGGTGCTATGAACCGCGAGAGAGCCGGAGGAGTCGCTGCGGGCGTACGTGGTGATGGCAGTGATACTGCCGTCAGGATGGCAAGAGGGATGCAGCGTCACCTTTGCAAGTTGTTCCTCTGTCAAGGAGGTGGGGCGTGCTGGGATGGGCGGCACCGCCGCCTCCGCGGCTGCATCGGTCGCCATCGTCGCTGTCGTCGCTGTCGTCGCTGTCGCTACCGCCGTTGGCGCCGGGGATGCGTTTGTGGACGCGGCACTGGATCGGATCGGCAGGCTGCAGTCCCAGAAGGGGATGGGATGGGAGCGAACTTGCTGACACTCCATGCACCGCATATCCGATACCACGGTGCCACCGAACCAGCGGCTGACGATCGTCGTGCAGTCGGCGCTGTCGACGGGTCCCACCGACGAGGATGGAAACGAGGCGGGGGAGGAGGGGGACACCGGCGCTAGCGGACTCTGCTCGTCCTCTCCTGCGGTGGCCGGTGCCGTGATAGGGTGACTTGTGGCCTCGCGCCGCTCCTCCGTGTCGAGCTGCTCCAGCACAAACTTGGAGAACTCCGAGGCGTCGTGCTGGTGGTGGTCGTTGAAGGGCGGGGGCAGGCCGTCTGTGAAGAACTGTGGGTTGAGGCTCAACCTGCTGTAGCCGTGAGAGACGCGCCAGTACATCTCCATGAGTAGCAGTATCAGCGAGAGCTTTATCGTCACCGCCACGCCAGCGCCGGCGCCGCCGCGGCCACTGCCGGTGGTGGTGGGAGAGAAGGAGTAGCCCTCTCGGTTCGGGCCGCTCTTGTTCTCGTTCCTCTCCCCAGCGGAGGCGCCCGCGACGCCGTCCAGCGTCACGTGCCCTGACACGAGTCGCTGCATCGTGCTCTCGACCAGCTCCCTGGTGAAGCCGGTGGCACGGAAAAGCAGCTGGGTGACGCTGTTGAGAAAGCACGTGTTGCCCAGGTTCTGCAGACCAACAAAGCTGTCCGCGACGTTTGTGGCGCCGTCCGCGGGGCGGTCGCCGGTCGCGTCGTCAAAGACATCGCCGTAGCGGGAGGCGTCCACGTGGTTGGCGGTGGCGCCGGTGGCGGCCTGGTAGGCCTGCTTCAGGCTGCGCTTGGCCTCCAGCGAGGAGGCGGCGTTGGCGGGAGACGCCGCCGCGCCAGCCCCACCACCACCACCACCGGTGCCCTCTTTGCCTTCGCCGCTGGCGGCGGCAAGGCCGTAGCGGCGCAGCAGCCGCCGTCGCTGCCCTCGCCACCAGTCCTGGTCCACCTTTACCCGCTTCGTCGGCTTAGTGCCGCCCACTTTCTTCTCTGGTGCCGCCGCTTCTCCCTTCGCGGCTCCTTCCCGCGACTCCTTTTCATCAGCCTTCATGTACACCCGTGCGGCCACATGCTCCGGCATCGGCGCACACGTGCCGCCACCCACATGCGGCGGTTGGGGCGGGGTTGGCAGCAGCACGAGGCCGGCGGCGTCTCGTCCCTCCTTCGTTGCCAACCACACGGCATCGTACGGACGTGTGACGGCGGCCGCCTCGGCGGACTTCGAGTCAAGACGCAGCGCGCCGCAGTCGAGCAGTTGCTCGGTGCGGAAGGTGCTGGTGGCGACCCCAGCGTACGCCCCGACCTCCCCGCCCCTCCCCGCCGTGTAGTCGTCACGGCGCAGCACGGCTGCCTTCAGGGGAGGAAAGTCTTCGCACAGCTGCGCAATTACTCTGGCGGTGTCCGCGACGCTGGATGGGTAGACCTCCAGCATGTTCCTCACCTCATCGGTGTGCTCCTTGTTGCCCACAAGCGACCAGCGACAGCCGTAATCACTCAGCGCGCCAACCAGATTGTCCAGCGAGCGCGCGCACACGTCCTGCAACTGCGAGTAGAGCTTCGCATGCCCAGTGACAAGTGGGGACGACGCAGGCGCGCTGTCCACGTGGCCCTGGCTCGCCGCCGCGTGCATTGCCGCCGCGTCGTCTGCCCTGGCCACGTCCTCGGCGTGGAGTAGCTGGTTGAAGGCCGCCACGGTGTACGGCGGGGAGGCGGCGTCGGCGTCACTACCACGGGGCGACGCCGCTGCCGCCACCGTGGTGGCACTCTCTCTTGCGTAGAAGCTGAGAAGAGAGAGCAGCGAGTGCACGTTCAGGAGGGAGCGCAGGCAGGTGCGGGCGACGGACGACCGCTGCGTGCTCGGGCTGCTCTCGAGGTCCTTCACTATTCGCTGCACCTCGAACGTCACGTCCACGGTGACTCTGTGCAGCTGCCAGCACGCTGCGTCAATCGTGGCGCGGGGCGGGCCCACCAACACTGTGTCCGTTCCTTCTTCCTCGTTGCCCCCCAGCGCCGCGGCGTGGGCGGTGGTCGACATAGTTGCGCTCGGTGGTGGTGTGGTAGCCTTCCTAGTGGAGGAGCCAAAGTCGACGCCGTGCGCCACGAACGAGACAAGAACAGCAGAGAAGACGGCGGGCTCTGCTCTGGTGGCGGCGCGCCGCAGGACTCGCTGGGCCACCGACTCGCTGGGCGGCAGAGCGGTGCTGCTCATCCTGCTGCCGCCGGACGCGGATGGCGCGTGCAGCAGAGGGTTGGTTGACCCTCGTTTCGGCTTCTGGTTGCCTGTCGCTGGTGTGTCTGCCGCCGCGAGGACGGGCTCAAAAAGGTCCTGGCACACCTCCCCATACGCAGAGGCCAGCACGCCGTGCGCCATCGACCTGGCCAGCTGGCACAGGTTCAGCTTCACCCCACCACACGGCACGGGCGGCGGGGTGTACGAATCGATCCACTCGTCCGTGTTCGGCGTGCCAACCCCCCAGTCGCTCAGCATCTGCATGCGGGAAACCACAAAGTCCACGAGAGACTGTCGCACGCCCGCGGCATCGACATCGACGTCGACGGCAGCGGTAGTGTCCCCCCTGTCGATGTCACCACTACCACTGCTGCCGCTGCCCCCTGCCGCGACGGACAGAGCTCCCACAGAGAGAGGCAGGCCCAGAAGCAGGCGGAAGCTCTGGCACGGGCGAAGCGTCTGTGTGCGTGGCGACCAGACGTTGCTGGACAGCATCTCCCACGCGGTGGTGTTGTCGACGGGGAGGACCGCGGCGGCGGGGGCGGTGCTGCCCTGCTGATGGGTCGCCAACGCAGGCGCCGTGACGTCCACGCCCTGTTCATTCGGCTGAACCATTTCCAGTGGGAATAGAGGAATAGAGGAGGGGGGGGGGGGGGAGTTGTTTCCTAGGGAACTACAAGAGGAGCCGCAGCAATACGTTAAAGCAAAATGTTAAATTGGGGGGGGGGGGGGAGGGATTATGACTCGTTGCAGGGCGTGGAGCCAACAAGGGGAGAG
>JASAOB010002794.1:17806-64851 GCA_030849825.1 Herpetomonas tarakana
GATGCAGGGCTTGGCGCGGATAAGGAGAGAGGGGAGGGGGAGAGGCACACATGCGAATGGAGGAGAGTGAGGGTCCATTCTATCGTTCCATCCCCCGAGAGTGGGGGCGGGGGGGGGGGGGTGTAGCGCGCCATCCGCTCACTCGCTGGTCAAAGACGTGGGGAGACTCCTTCTTTCCTCATGTATGATGCACATGTGCGTGTGTGTGTGTGTGTGTGTGGCTCCCCTCAGAGGAAAAGGAGAGGAGGAGGTGACGGCTTGTCACGCGCTGAGGGTGGTACAGGCCGTCTGCTCTCGCAGGTTGACGGTGGCGAGGCCTGCCAGCTGTAGCTCCCGGAGCACCAGCAGGAGACGTTCGTCGGACAGCTGGCAGACCTGCTGCAGCTGCACCACCGGCACATGCTTCTGCCGATCGGTGCGGCATTCGACAGCGTGGGCGGTCAGCAAGTACAGCACACGGACACTGTCGGGAACGAGTGGACTGTAGAAGTTGTTCGCCGAGAGCAGCGGCGCGGAGAGCGGGGAGGTGGACTCTGAGTCCGTCAAGGATGACGGAGCGAGGGCTGCCCTCGCGGAGATCTGGAAGGCGGCCATGGCTGCTTGGAGCTCCTGCAGCGAGGCGGACGGGGGCTGCAGCGCGGACAGCAGCGTGTGCTGCAGCAAGGGTCCGGCGGGGGCCTTTAGGTTCACGAACTGCAGGACGGCGGGGAGCGTGGTGATGGCGCGATGCCGGGCCGCTGGTGTAGGAGGCAGGGCGGTCGAAGGTGCGGCGGGGTCGCCCTCCGGCGCGTCGTCGTCGCCCACACAGACAAGCCGTGAGGGCTTGTAGAAGGGCAGGTGACGCGCCACAACACGACGCAGCCGCTCCGTCGCGGATAGGGACGGAGCCTGTGCCACTATCTCCCTCTCCGTTGTCCGCGCCAGCAGCGCCGTCGTGGCCCGCTGCTGTGGTCCCTTCGCATTCTCCTCCTCCGTTTCCTCCATCTTCTCCTGCATGTGGCACCACTCCTTGTGGTAGATGCCTTCTAGAGCATTGGCGAGGGCAGGAATGCGAGAGAGCCGCATGCTGCCGCGACGCTGCACCAGCTCCTCGTACAGGAGCATGAACCACACAGCCTCGTCAAGCACGTCGCCATCATCGGCCGACAGCGAAGCAGCCGCGGAGAGCAGGGCATCCAGCACGTCCGTGGTGTCGTCCAGTATGTCCGAGGGGCTTGTCCTCTGTCGCCCGGCCTTCTCGAGGGCGTCGTCCACGGACACAGCGGCGACGGCCGTCTCCTCGCCACTGCCTGCGCCGCTCTTGCCCTGCCGCCTCGCCGCTCCTGTCGGGGAGAGAGCGGAGTGGGCCGCCGTGCCGCACCGCCGGTGCTGGTCGGTCACCACATCGGCGAAGGTGCTGGCGTGGGTGAAAGGGGTTAGTGTGCTGTGGAAGCCCAGCACGACGTCCTGCAGCGAGTGCCGCGCGACCCACAGCACCTGCCACTGCCGCAGCACGACGGGGGGCACGAGAACGGGGAAGAGGCGCAGGGCGTCCCTCAGGAAGCAGCAGAGCGGCAGGTTGCTCTGTCGCAGATGGAAGTAGCGCTCGCTGCGCAGGAGGGTGGCCGCGAGCTGAGAGCAGCTCAGCTCTTCCTCTGCCCTCGCCGGGTGCTCAGTGGCAGTTGTCGTGCCCGTTGCCGCGGCGGGGGTAGTGTACAGCGCGGCGGGCTCCCACACCCGTAGCAGGCGCCGCGCTCGTGACACGCCAAACGGCTCCTCCCCCTCCTCTCCTCCTCCTCTGGCATCGTCACTGCCGTCGTCGCCGTGTCGGCTTTGACAGAAGAGCCTCACGCAGTAGCGCTGGCCAACCTCCTCGTCCAGCCGCCGCGCCAGCTGCGCACCGCCGTACACCTGGTCGTCTGGCAGGACGAGCACCCCGACCCGCACCCGCCAGCCCGTTTGTGCGAGCCGCACATCGCTCAGCCCCAGCACGGCGGCGAGGTCGTGCAGCAGCAGATGGAGAGGGTCGGCGCCGTGGCGGTGGCGGCGGGCGGTGGCGGTGCCGCTGCCGTCGCCCCCCGCGGTCCCGCCTGCGGTGCGGAGTCGGCCGCCTCCCCCCCCTCCTCTGCCACTGCCACTGTGGGAGGGCGGCGGCGCCGTGGTGGAGGTGGCGCTACGGTTGTCCGCACAGCAGCGCACAACGATGAGCAGGCGGCGCACCACCCGCACCGCCTGGACAGCCTCGCCGCTCTCCGCCTCCTCGATCGTTGCCTCGTCTGTGCGAGGGTGCTTGCGCAGTGGGTTCGCGTCCAGGGCAGCTGAAGGCTCTGCCCGCGCCGCCTCGGCCGCCGCCTCCGCCTCCACAGCAGCGCAGAAGCGGCGCACCGCGTCCATGCACTGCACCCGCGCGCTCTGCACATTGCGCACATGACTGGCCCCCGCCAGGGGTGTGACGTTCGTGGTCTGGTGAGCCGCCGCAACCGCCGTGTCTGCGCCGCCGCCCACGACGCTGAAGGCCGCCACCGACGCGTTTGGAATGAAGTTGACGGCAAGGACCTTGGCGAAGCCCTCCCTCACAAAGAAGTCGCTCAGCGCTGCGCGGCCGTCCGTGGACAGCACGGACACCATTGACGTCGCACCAATGGCGAGAGGAATGAACCCGTGCCACGCCAGCAACCCGTTCAGGAAGCGTGCCGTGGTGGGCGGTGCCCTTGCCAGTGCGTCTGGCCGGGCCTTCGCCGTTGTCGGACCGGCAGCCACGAGCCACTGCCTCCCCAGCAGGAACTGCGCCACGTCCTTTAGCTCAGAGGGTAGGAGAAGACTGGACACCCGGGAGGCCACGCCGTCCAAGTACGCCAAGACGTCCGACATCCCTCTCTCTCTCTCTTCTTCTGTGGTATGATGTGAATGTGTGCTGTTCTATCTATGG
Source organism: Herpetomonas tarakana (assembly GCA_030849825.1). Lineage (NCBI taxonomy): Eukaryota > Euglenozoa > Kinetoplastea > Trypanosomatida > Trypanosomatidae > Herpetomonas > Herpetomonas tarakana. The sequence continues at coordinate 20,715 of JASAOB010002794.1, forward strand.
GGTGGGCGTTGGGTGTGCGGGTGTCGCACGTGCACCTGACGGATGCGAGGAAGGATAGAGTGGGGTAGGAGACGGGTGGTGGTGGTGTCGTGGGAGCAGTAAACGGCGTGCAAATGCCCCACGGTACGGGCCCCTCGATACCTCCTTCCCTCTCCTCCGGTCTATACTGTCGCGGTTACGGTTTCCTCCGCCATTCCAACGCCTTTGACGTCATACGCACCCTGCAGATAGAAATGGACCATGCGCAAGGGGGACAGGGGGGGGGGAGTGAGTGAGTGAGCAATGTGTGTCCATGGCAGAAGGAAGCGACGCGGCAGCGATGCTAGTAAAAGGGGGACACACCCACCCACACGCACACTCAGACACACCCACTCCTGCCTGCCCGCACGACTCTTGCGGAGCGCTCGCTCGCGCGTCACGGAGCGACGTCCGTGCGGCACGCCTGAGAGCAGAACACTACCACAAGGCCCCCGTGCTCCTCCACGAGTGTGGGGCTGAGACTGCAGTCCCAATGGACGAGGGCACCACACGAGCGGCACGGCCACAGGAGCTGCTCGTTGGCCACCGTGTCCGCGTCCACTTCGGCCACATCGCTGGAGAAAGGGAGGCCGTCCAGCTCGCACACGGCACACACGGCCCGCGCCATTGCCGCCGCCGCGGAGAGAGGAGGAGGAGGAGAGGAGGGATGGGGCTGCTTCACATAGCGTCGCCCCTGCCCAAGGATGGGCACACGTACATCACGGAGCGCGTCGCGAGCGGGAATGAGGGCCTGACCGGCGTCGTCATCGGACTGACTCCCGTCGCGTTGGGTGCCGCCGTCGCCGCCAGTCGACCCCTTGTCCTCTCCCTCGGGCTGCTCTGCCGATGCTTTCGGCAGACCCAGTCGCTGGCGCAGCTTGGCCTCCAGCGCGTCGCTCTGCTGATTTCGTTTGTGGTAGTAGGCCTCGTCGCTGTCCTCCACATCCTCCTCCTCGTCCTCGCCGCTGCCTTCGCCTTCGTCGGCTTCCCTCGCGAGGGGCGACAGCGACTGCAGGGGAAGCGGCAAGGCGCTCTCGGCCTCCACCACAACAGCTGTCTTCTCTGCAGCGTCGTCCGCGTTGCCGTTAGTGTCGTGTGGGGCAGCGAGAGGGGGGATATCTTCAATGCCAGTCAGGTTCCCGTCTACATGAGCGGTGGTCGGGACGGTGCGCCTGGAAGAGGAGGGGGGAGACCGCCCGTCCTCCTCCGCGAATCGCCGCACGGTGTCCCATGCCATCTGCAGAGTAGGAGGGGGAGGTGGCGCACGGGCTGTGCCCTCGGCCCCGCACCGCTTCCCTCGTAGGTAAGTGGAGAGGAGCCAAGTGGCGTGAGCCGCGCCAATCGTGGCCGTGAGTCGGTCAAGTGCGGCACGAGGAGAGAGGTCCACGTCCCTGGACACGTCGAGCATGTCCACGAAGCCGGCCCGCCATTCGTTCCGCGTGGACGCTGGCAATAGGTTGAGCCGCCGCAGCTGTGGGTGGGTGCGAGATAGGGTGCGCCGCGTGGCTTCACTGGCGCCGCGCAGAACGTCGCTGGAGGCCATGAGCTCGTCTAGCAGCAGCCTCCGCTCCCAGTTCGCCGCGTGCAGCTCCTCCTCGTACATGCACGACAGATCCACGAGGGCTGTCAGCACCGTGGCCTCCTTCTGCGACAGCTTGTGGGCAGTTCCAGAGGGGGCAGGCGCAGATGAGGAGCCCGCGACAGGGTGGCCCCCATCGACGGGGGTGTTGCCCGTGTCGCCTCCGCTGCGGCCATCGCAGTCGTCCTCGTGTGCCAGCGCTCTGCCACGCAGCCGTCCACTCGGTACACTGCACTGCCCAACCCCACGACACTCCTCTCCCACCCATACCCGCGCGAGTGATTTGTGCACTTCAGCATCGTTCAACGAGGCGAGAAGGCCTAGCAGTCGGATAGCACGACGAACCTCCCAGTGGCCACGAATCCATCGCTGCAGCGTGATGCTTGCCGCTGTCCTTGGCCCTGTGGTGACGTCTCCATGCTGATGGGGTGAGGTTGAGGTGCCAATAGAGGAGGAGGGCATGTCAATCTCACCCACAGTACAGGGCGTGAAGAAATAGGAAGCTGACAATGTACAGGCCAGCCAAGAAGTCTGCTCCCCGCTAGCCGTTCCGCAAGTAGCAACGGCAACTGCAGCAGTTATAACAAGAGCAGTGAGGAGAGAGGGTGAGTGAGTGTGTGAGTGGGTGAGAGGGGAGAAGAGTGTTATGCTGTGGTCCCGTCTGAACGCTCAGAGTACTTCCCCCACCACCACTTCTTTCTATCCCTCTCCCGAATGAGTACGGGGGATGTCTGCACTATCGCTTTCTCCTACTTTTCGGAGAGATTGGTGTTGACATGCGCTCCAGAGAGAGAGAGGAGGGGGGGGGGGAGGACCGGCACGCCCTCCACCTCCTCTCCCCTCTCTATGCATAGGGCGGGTGGTGCCCAAGCGAATCGCGCATGGGAAACGAAACCAGGAAAGAGAAGAAGAAAAAAAAGGCGAGAGAGCGGAATGACATGAAGGGGAGGGGGGGAGGGCGTTTACAGCGGACGGACACACTCACGGAGAGAGACCCACCCACCCACACACACACACACATGCCGAGACATGTAGACGCACAGCAACAACAGCATCAAGATGAGAGGGAAGTGTTCGAGGCGCCTCGCGCGCCGCGCACATTGTCCTTTGCGCGGAGGAGGAGGTGGCGCCACGTCACGCAGCCCTGCGAGATGCCAAAAGGGTAGTACAGGACGCGGCACCACAGCGGTGTGTGCTCGACATCCATGATGGCGTACTCGCTGTCCACCGCGTGGTAGGGCTGCCGCTCCGCCTCCAAGGCCTGCCGCAGCGCTTGATGGTTCAGAACCGAGTGCGGGAAGTGTTCGAGGCTCAGCTCTTTCTTCTCCACCTCGGCAGTCGCCGCGTCTGGGGATACGCTGTCTAGGATGAAGTCGCACTCCTCGCGCACGTGCGTCACGTACTGCTCTGGGATGGCCCTGTTCATGTCGTTGACGCCATCGGCGCCGCAGGTGCAGGCGCCGTACTTGCCACGATTGCGCGCCACGGCGCTGGCGACGGGATCGGGCAGCGTGTAGAGCAGCCCACCACTGCTCCCGCCGGGCGATGGCGTCCTGAAGGGGATGGGCAGCATGCCGTGAAAGGAGGACGTCCGAATGAAGCGGTAGCGCGCGTACCGGTGGTCGAGGAAGAAGGAGGAGGGAAAGCGGTACCACTCCTTGCCAACGCAAAGCGTCAGCGGCTGTTGCGGTGGCGCGTCCCTTTCTGGGTCGTCCGGGTAGTCAAGCATGTCGGCTGCGGCGAGGCCGCCGTGCTTCATGACGGCCTCGGCCTTCACCAGCGCAAACCAGTCGTAGAGCATCCGCTCGGGACCGCTGTAGAAGTGGTAGACCGCCATCGCCCGCGACCATGACACGGTACCGAACAGGAGAAGGAAGGCCATGCCCGCGGCGAAGAGCAGAGGACGGGCTCCTCCCCGTGACGACCTCGCGGCGGCCGGCGATGATCTGCTCGCCTTCGTCGTTGCCCGTGCCGCCGCCGTCACCGTCGCCGCGCCGGTGTCGCCGTCCGCCCCGGAGAAGAACGCGTGCGTGATGAAGAGGGAGGCGGAGAGCAGCAGCGACGGGTAGGCCGGACTGAAGAAGCGCTCCTCCTTGTGGGGAACGACCGTCCAGAAGGCAAGCCACAGGAAAAAGGGCGAGATGTAGAGCAGCAGGCGGCCGCGCGTGACGCCCAGCCCCACCGCCGCGCCGCGCTTCCGCAGCTTGAGCACCGCAACCGGCGCGACGAGGCTGGCGAGGAAGGCCATGTGGAAGTTGAGGAGCAGATTCTTGAAGAAATAGTACCACGGCTCTGTCCCGTAGAGGTCGGGTCCGCGACCGCTGCCGCCAAAGATGTTGTACTTCACCACATTCCACGCGCTCAGCGTTGGTCTGCAGTAGTAGTGGCTGTCCACCGCAAAGGCCGCCCCGCAGACGACCGCCAGCGACGTGACGAGGCAGAGAAAGGAGAAGGCGGGGAAGCGGATGAGCAGGTCAAGGCCGCAGGGAACAGCCACGAGGCCCGCGAACGGCCAGCCGACCACACACGCGAACACGACAAGCATCACCGTCGCCCAGACGAAGAATAGACACGACGACCTGCGTGACGGCTTTGGCCCGGTGCCGTCGCCCTTCTTCTTGTCGCCGCGACTGCCCCACGCGCTGGCGGTGTGCCCACGTGTGCGCAGCCAGCAGCCCAGCGCCACAAAGTAGCAGCACATGACAAGACTGGTGGGCAGCACGCTGACGGCCGCGTGCGCCACCGGGTAGTTGAGCAGCAGCAGCATCAGCGTCACCATCGCGGCCTTACCCGAGAAGACGGACCACACACTATAGACGAAGAAGAGCTCGCACAGGCAGGCGATGCGCCCGTTGAAGATGCGGAGATAGTAGTAGACGTCAACGCTGGAGAGCGTGCTGGCACCGCGGAGGAGGACGGCCGGCCATGCGTAGACCCACGCAAACACGTACGACCGCAAGCCGAACTGCGCACAGTTCTCCCACGTCTGCATCCCGTTTCCGTACAAAAGGTAGTGGATGGGCTCCACAAAGTTGTACGTCTCGTCGCAGTCGGCGATGGGTAGGAATGCGGCGGCGAAGTAGTGGCTCATGGCGAGGAGGAGGAACGCGGCCAGCATCTGCACGTAGTAGCCGAAGCGCTGCACAAAGGAGGACAGCATGTCGAACGGGGGAGGGGAGGGGGGGGGGGGAAGGGATACGATAAGCTTGAGATGATGCAGATGATGATGGAGGTTGGATAGGAGAGAAAAGGGGGAAGAAGGGGGGGGGGAGAGTGAGAGAGGAGGGGAGCGCTAGCGTTGTACACCCGACGGGATGGCCTGTGGGTGGCATTGTCTTAACGGGGAGAGGTGTGCTGACACTTTGTTTGTGTTGTTGTTGATGTTGTTGTTGTGTGTATGTACGTGCGTGTGAGTGTGGGTTTTGGCGCTAGAGGGGAGACACGCAGAGAGAGAGGGTTCGATTGGGACTGCATGGGGAGGGGGGCACAAGTAAGCGGGTGCCGTGTTCCCCCCACACACGAGCACTTTGCTTGCTACTCCGCCCCCTCCCCGTCTGCTGAGCCGCGGCCCGCGTCTGCCGCGTCGTTGCTGGCTGCCTCCCCGTCCGTGCTCGTCGAGGCTTGCCTGGCGGCCAGGGGGACAGAAGCGCATGGGATGTCCACGATTATGGACTCCCACGACTCCACTCCGGCCTTCTGGACAAGGGACGCCAAGGCGGTCGCGGTCGTCTCTCGCGCGGCCGCAAGTTCGTCCAGGCGTGCTCTCTTGTTCTCCTTAATGTCTGCCACGGTGTACACCGATGACGCGTAGTGCACAGCCTGCGCGCGCGTGGCCTCCGCCAGTTCGGCTTCCTCCTCGGCGCGCACGCGGATGTTGGTGGCGAGTGTCCCCATGGCAAGCTCCAGGATGGCGCTGCCCGACGACAGTGGGGGCGATGGGGCGGCCAGCTTGGCAGGCCCAAGCGCTGCGGCGGCCGCGCTGCCGGCAGCCCCACAACGGATGATGAGCGGCACCGGCCACACAACGTGGGTGCCCACTACCCCACCGCACCCGTCACAGGCGGCTGGTACGCGCAGCTGCATGTCCGTGGCCTGCCCTGGCGCTGCCGGGTCGACGTGCTTGCTGGCTCTCTGGGCCGCTCCTCTCCTTCCCGAGGCCAGTAGTGGGGAGAGGGACGCAAAGGCCGGGGCAGACGCTTTCCTGTCGGCGTACAACCACTCCCACAGCTCCGGCACCGGCCGCACGTCGTGCTCGTCTTGCGTGGGCTCGGGCTGGAGCCAGAAGCGATTCTGCACGCGCACCCCGCGCGCGGCTGCCTGCGCTTCGAACTCCCTCCGCCAGCGAAGGTATGGCCAGGGGTTGTCCACCTGCGCGGCTGCCCCCACCAACGTGTGGTCCACGACCAGCACCGCGGGGAACCCACCACCCGCGCCGCTGCCGCTGGGCTCGCGGGCCAGCGGCTGGGCACTACATGCGGCACCGGTGCACAGCCTCTTCTCGTCATACCGCTTCAGCGCGCGTGCCAGCATGGTCTCCCGCTCCATACCTACGGCCCGCAGGAGGAAGTGGATGAGGACGCGGCACGTCGCTCCGGCGGTGGCGGCCGCGGAAATGCGGCGCAGTGCGAGCGCGGGTGGTGAGGCAATGACGTTCGCGTCCTTGTAGGGAAGAGAGAGGGATGGGGCGCCCGCCCACGCCGCTGCTGCTGCTGGTGGGCCTCGCGAGGCGGCCCTGGCGACACCCGCAGCGAGTCCAGCGCAGAGTTGCTGCCCCACCGCGTCGACGTCCACCTCCCACACGTTGGGGCTTGGCTGCGACACGCCCTGCAGCTCTCCTGGCGCCGTGGCATTCTCGCCAGCGCTGGCCGATGCGGCGGGCTCCGTTGCATCGGCCTCCGCACCGTGACTGGCGCTCCGGGTGGCGGGCACCGGGCTGGGCGGCCTCCCCGTTGTCGCTGCTGCTGCTGCTGCTGCTGTTGCCGCGGTGGGTGTCTGCTGCCTCTGCTGCTGCTCCTGTCGCGATGACTGCGCAGACGACACCCCAGAGCTTTTCTGCCGGGTTCGAGGGCCTCCCACAGCCCCGCTGAGTTGGCGCAGTGTAGAGGAGGGCGGGTGCTTGACCGGCACTGCTGCTGCCGCAGCTGATGCTGCCGTCGTTGTCGTTGACGCTGTTGCTGCTGCCTTTGTGGTTAGGGCCGGGGCCGCTCCGTCTGGGTTGTGGGATTGGGGTGCCACGGCCACGGCAGCTGCTGCGGTGGTTGTGCCGTTGTCTCTTCTGCCACGAGTTCCTCGTGAGGGGTGGTGGCTGCTGCTCTCGTCCGAGGTCGTGTTGGGGGTGGTGCTTTCGCTACGTGGCAAGGAGCGGCGCAGCGGTGTGCTCTCCAGCACGGGCGTGTTGTCATCGACGTCGAGCGCCACGTGACTGGCGGTGCGTGCCCGCAGTGGGCCGATCTGCCTCCCCTCGTCGAGCCGGTTGGTGTGGAGGTCGAGGACGGCGAGGGAGGGGCAGCAAGCGGGGAAGCACTCGGCCACAGCCTCGATTTTGTTGCGTCGCAGCTTCACCACCTCCAAGGCGGGAAACAGCCGAAAGGTGTCCGAGATGGCCCGAATGCCGTTGTCGGTTGCCGCCAGCGTGCGTAGGGACAGAACAGCCCTGCGCGCCTTCATCTTTGCCGCATCGCCTTCACCCATTATCTCGTTCAGCTGGTTTGCGCTGATGTCGAGGTACTCCAGTTTGCCAATATGTGGGGAACACCACAGAGAGGACAAGGAGCCGATGCTGTTGCGTGCGGCGCGGAGCGAGGTGAGGTTGGGCAGCGCCTCGATGCCGGCCAAGTTGACAAGCTCGTTGTTGGTGATGTCGATGGAAGTGACATGCAGGAACAGGGACAGCGAGCAGGGTGCGCTGGCGCTGCCCACCGCGTCGCTCTCGTCGTTGTGGTTGCTGTCTGCCGATCCGCGCCGCGTCGTCAGGGTCGCGATGCTGTTGTTCCGCAGGTTCAGCGACTCCACATGGGAGACGAGGGCATCCCCGCTGCCGTGCGGCGTGGACCTCGACGGGTCCCCCCCGCTGGAAGGGCCGGTGCCCACCGCCGCCGCTGCTCCGAGCTGCGGGGGTGGAGCGTGCAGACAGGGCAGCGAGCCCAGCGCGCGCTGCGGCAGCTCGAGGCTCGTTTTGCTAACCGAGAGGACCGCATCAGTCAGGCAGACGCACCACCTGCCGCTCTCCCTGAGCTCCGCGAGCCGTGCCCGCTCCTCAAACACCCCCATGCCGCTAGTCCTCGAAGTCGGCGACGACGCCAGCGATGCCTTCCCCATGCTGCCGCGCCGCCGCAGGAACAGTGAGTTGGGCGTGTGCTCGAGTGGGCGACTGCTTGCGCTGCTGCGAAGGGAGCCGCCACCGTTGTGAATCAGCGCGGCGGTGGCAGAGATGGGGGTGGGAAATGCGCTGGTGTTGCCGCTCCGACTCTCGCACGGAAGCATAGATACCGATGCCGCAGCTGCAGGACTGCTTTTATCACTCACGCCGGAGCGACCGGATACCGGTCGCTCCTTGACGACAACCAGCTTTGGACTGGACATTGTCGAGGACGACGGACTGCCGTTGATCATCATCTCTAGCAAAAGGGAGAAGGTAGGCAGGAAGGGAGGGGGAGGGGGAGACGACTCTCTCTCTCTGTCACGTTAAAGGGCAAGCGATCACCGCCAACCCGATTCGGGCGGTAGGGATGAAGATTAATAGATAGGGAGACTTGGGGGGGGGGGGGGGGGGGAAGCGACAGTGGGGGAAGTGTCGGAGAGGGAGGGGATGAAGCTTCTCTGCCGACCGAGGCGATATGGTTTACCTGTGTACGGAGGTGGGGGGGGGGGGGGGGGGCTAACGGCGATGGGGAAGGGGGGAGGGGGAAGGGGGGGAGGGATGTGCGAGATCCATCAGACAGACTCGGCCGTGCACCGTCTTGCTCTCGCTGTGAGAACTGTGTGTGAGAAGCACCAGCAGAGAGAAGTGTAGGGGAGGGGATTAGCACATGCCATACAGTACATTCCACGGGGGGAGTCGCTCCTCTCGCAGCGCGACGGCGCACGCGCGCAGCCGCGACTCCTCCTCACTGCTCCTTCGTTGCCTTCCGTGCTGGCTGGCAGCAGTAGCAGCTGCGCGGCTCTCGTCCAGGCGCTGCAGTGCACGCGCTCTCTCTGCATTCACGCGCTGCCAGAACGCCCTGTGCTCGGCCGCTGTCAGAGACAGGTTGCACGCCGTGAAGAGAAGCACACACCCCGCGCAGGCGAGGCGCAGCAAGATGCTGTGCCGCAACGCCTCGCACGCGGCCCCTCCGCGCGTCGCTCCGCCACACCCTGAGGAGGCCCAGTAGGCCCACGAGACACAGCCCATTGCCACCCCGTTCAGCACGTACAAGAGGACTTCGCAGGTGTAGTGCGGCTCCAGCACATACCGGAAGAGAGGGTTCACCCGCCACGGGAAGTGGTACTGCAGCAGCCTCGGCTCACGGAGAATGGGCTCGCGAGCGGCAGAGTCGCTGCCGTACGCCTCTCGCAGCATTTGCGTGATACTGCTCAGCACACGTTCCTCCTCCGCCTCTTCCTCCTCCGCCTCTTCTTCCTCCGTGCCATCGCCGTCACGGCCGCGGCGGCGAAGGCTGGCAAGGGAGGCGTGTGCCCACGCCTGGGCCGCGTGCACCATAAGGAAGAGGAGGGAGAGCACGTTTAGGGCAGCGGCCAGCAGCAGACGGATCCGCGGCGCCAACCGCAGCACCACCACCACCGCCACCGCCGACCCATCCGCTGCACCAACTGGGGCCGTCTGGACGGCATCGCAGGAGAGCGCAGCAAAGACGTAGAACACGGCGCCTGACACGGCTGCGAACAGAGACACGTTGTCCTGCGCCTTGGCCTTGAAGCGGAACACGGCCGCCGTCTCGATGAGCCGCCACAGGCAGTGCAGCCCGAAGCACCACAGCGGCAGCTGGGCGATGAGGCCATCACCGCCATCGCGGCCGCCCTGCCGCTGCACGGTGGCCCATGCGAGCATCACCACCGATACGCAGCCGGTGAAGTAGAAGAGGAGGAAGGTGGTTTTCCGCCTCACACGGACGGTGCCGAGCCACGTTGAGCCCGCCAGAGCCACCAGAGTATGGGCAGCATCCCGGCCGACGCGCGTGCTGCCTCGTCGCGCACTGCCTGCACCGCCCACGTCCACCCTGCCGCCGTAGCGCACCAACGCCGCAAAGGACGGCGACCACCAGCGGAGCCACAGGACGAGGAGGGAGCTCAGCCAAAACAGCAGCGTCAGCCCATGCAGCGAGATGGCGACAGGAGAGGGGACAAACAGCATTCAGCACTGTTGCCGATGGAGTGGAGTGGGAGGGGGGGGGGTCTGCCCGCCAATATGAATCCTTGCTCTGTTGTGGTGTGTGGGGGGGGGGGGGGGAAGGGAAACAGATCCATGTGTGGGTGTGGGTGGGTAGCAGAGTGTGCGGGCCGGTGGGGCCGGTGTGGAGGGGACAGAGGCCGTGCTGGATGGCACCTCCTCCTCCTCTGCTGTCGTCCTTTGCCATTGACACCTTTCCCAGATCCTCTCCTTCCTGTGGCATTCTGTCGGGGGGGGGGGGGGGGTACTGCCTTGTTTCATCTTATGATGCTACATTACACGGAGAATGCTATGGCGAAACGATAACAATGCGAAGGGGGCCGCAAGGTTGGGGCATGGCTTCTGGTGGTTGGCTCATCTTCCCACTCTCTCTCTGCTTCTCTCTCTCACTCACTCTGCCTGTGCCGGTGCGATGGAGATGTCCACGAATGACGGCTTCATTGGAAGAATGGGTGGCGCAAGGCCTCCGCGGCGGTGATGCGCTGTCGGGGGTCGTACCGCAACAAAGAGCGCAGGAGCGACACCCCATCCGTGCCTATCAGTCGCGGCATTGCCGCCGCCAGCGGGTTGTCGGCTGCTGAGGTGCCGCCGCGACTGTGGCCATTGCCGCCCTCCCCATCGCCAGCGGTGCCGTCGCAGGGAAAGAGTTGGCTGGTGTGTTGCTGGGGCAGGGCGTGCAGCACGCTGTCGCCGTACTCGGCCGGGGCGATGGCGCGCCATTCCTCTAGGGTGGGGGTGCCGAGGAGGTAAATAAGGTAGATGAGACGGTGGACGCCGGTGTAGTCCATCTCAATCCTGGCACCATCAATGCTCCTGACACGGCCCATCGGGAGCAACAAGACACCAAAGGCTAGTTCGAAGAATATGGCACCCACGGCCCAGAGGTCGACGGCCTCGTCGTAGACGTGCTGCAAAATCATCTCTGGCGCGCAGTACACGGGCGTCGTGAGGTGGCCCGTGAGCGCGGCAGGCTGCTCCTCCCAGGGCAGCACCTTCACCTCCCCCACCGATCGAGCAGAGCCAAAGTCGCCCAACTTCACATGCGGTGCCAGCGGCAGCGGCATCTGCGCTGGGAGCGTGTCCACTGCCTCGTGCTCCTCTGTGGCCGCGCCACCGCCGCAGCGGGGGCAGTGCAGGCGACAGATGGCCCTGGTCAGCGCCTGCGCTCCCATATCGTGGTTGAGGCTGATGGCGCTACCACTGCTGCCAACGAGGGGTGCAGACGAGTGGGGCAGGCAGCCGCCAGTGGCGCCGTTGCCGTTGCCGTTGCCACAAGACTCATCGTGCTGACGTGTTCCACCATTTTCTGGTGGCCTCGCCTCCTCTTCTTCGTTGGGCAGCGCGTTGCACCAGCAACGGTGGACGTGGCACTGGCTAGGAGGACCGGGGCAGCAGCAGCGCAGGGGGCATTCGAGGCCGAGCGGCTCGACCAGGATGTTCTCTGGTTTTACGTCTCTGTGCGCGATGCTGCGTGCGTGGAGCTCCTCCAGTGCCGTCAGCAGCCCCTTCAAGATGAGCTTAGTGTACGGCAGAGGCAGCAGGGGCTGGTGGAGCGCCTGCAGCGCCGGCTGCCGATGCGCACACGCGAAGCTGTCCATGAACTCCCGCAGGTTCATCGGCAGCAGCTCGAGAACGAGCAGCACCTTCTCCGTGTCGCGGGGCACTACATCGTACAGGGTGACGACGTGAGGGCAGTGGCCGACGCTACGCTGGATGCTGAGCTCGCGCAGCACGTAGCGGCTGTTGGCGGCCTGCTTCAGCTTCTTCCCAGCGATGAGGACATCGCGGGGGTGGCTGGTGCCTCTGTCGACGCCGCGGTAGAGCGTGCCGTAATTGCCTTTCCCAACGGACTCTAGGAACTCGTAGCGTCCACCAGACATGGCTCGTGCGGGGAGGGAGGGGGGGAGAAGATCAAAGCGTTGGGCAACACAAAAAAGGAAGAGGAAACCAAACGCACCAGTGCACCCACATACACACCACACTCGCGCGGACTTGCACGCACTGTCTTCTTCCTTGCTACAGGGGCAGCGAAGGAGAAGAAGGGGAAGGGGGGGGGGACGGAGAGTGTGGTGGTATGGGCGTGGTGCTGCTGTGGCAGGCCGACACGAGCAAGGACAGAGGCGAGACGAGGACGCCCCTCTTCTTCCTGTTCTGCTTTTGCATCTTCCCGCCTTTGCATGAGTGCTTGTGTGGGAGGGGTAGGGAGGGGTCGAGTCTATGAAGGGTGTGCACGCACACAGAGGAGCAGATACAGAGTGGGGATTGCCATACATGTGAGGGACAGAGAAGGAAGGAAAGAGGGCAGGGGGGCATCTACGCCTCGTGCAGGCGAAAGGAGAGGAGGAGGATCCTTCACAGCTCGTCCTCGGAGGAGCTGTCATCAAAGCTGCCGTACTTTCGTGAAGCCGGTGCATTCGAGCCTCTCCCTCCCGGCTGCTGCTGCTGTGGCGAAATGCCCGGGGCGGAGGCGCGTGCGGCGCTGGCGCTGCTGCCACCCGTTGTGGTAGAGGACGATGTCGTCGCCCGGCCGTGATGTGGCACCTCTTCCCTGTCGAGCGAGTCGTCGTCGCTGGCGTCGCCTGCGCCACCGAGGAAGTCCTTACGTGGGGTTGCCCGCAGCGCTGCCGCCGCTGCTTGGGGCCCCGTCGGTTCGGGTGAATCGTCGTCGGCGCTACCGCTGTCGCCGCCTGCCGCGTCGCCGTGTGCCTGGCGCTGCGGCGTTGCGATGTCCGCGTGCATGGGCAGCACGGCGTCATCATCGTTGTCGCCCATGGGCAGGTCCATGGCAGGATCACCCTCTGTGCCACCGTCCTCGTCGTCCTCCTCGTCCTCGTCGTTGTCCCAGTCGTCGAAGCGGTTGGTGCTGATCTGCGGGGGGTCAGCCCGCTCGGAAGACGACACCACACCACCGCCGACGGAGGTAGCCGCCGCCGCCGCCGCGGCTGACGCCACGTCGCCCCCCAGCAGCAGCAGGTTTGGGTCATCCTTCGGTCCGTCGGCCGGCTGCTCCTGCTTCTCCACAGTGCGCGTGGCCGTGGTGGTGTTGTCGTTGTCCGTGGAGGGCGAGTGGGAGCGAGAGGGCGGCTGGCCCCACGCCTGGGACGGTGCTGGTGGACGCCTGCTGCTGCTGTTGTTGCCACCCGCGTGCTTGGCCGACGGCGTCTGGCTAGGGGACGTTGTCAGGGAGGTGCTAATGTCGTCGGTGCGCTCGTCGCCGGCGTCCACGGCGCGACGTTGGCGGCTCGGGACCGGCGTGACCGCCTCGGACTGCGTAGAGGTGGTGGTGGTGGTGGGCTCATCCTCCAGCGGGATAAAGCGAGATATCATGGTGCGCTGACCGACTGTACTGCCCCCGCCCAGAAGCGTTGTGTCGGCGCTGGCCGGGAGGGCCGTAGGGGGAGGGAGGCGCTTCGGCTCCTGTTGCTGTTCCTGTTGCTGTTGTTGTGGGGGTGATGCCGCCTTGGTCGGCACGGGTGGCGGCAGACCAGCAGCGGCAGCAGCGGTCGAGGACGGCTGTGAGCCGTTCTCCTCCTCTTGGCTGCGGGACCGCGAGGAGGAGGTGGGGGTGGGGGTCGGCTGTGTCGAGTCGAAAAGCCGTCCCCGCGCCGTCGCGGAAGGGGTGCCGCCACTGGCGGTGGCACGGCGCGCGCCGGGTGCGTCTAGTGCGTGTGCAAGGCTGCTCCCAGGCGATGTGGCGGCTGTGGCGGCTGGGCTGGTGGCGCGGACGGGGGAGATGCTGCTGATGTGCGTTCCGCCTTCCCCAGCGCTCTCTCGCACACCACCACCACCACCACTGCCGCCGTCCTCCTCCACCACCTCCTCACGCTGTGGTGGTGGTGAGGCTGTGGTGGACGGCGTCTGTGTGTCCTGTTGCTGTTGCTGCTGTTGCTGTCCTACCAGCGAGTGTGTGGATGGCAAAGAGGCGTTCCGACTGTGCGCACGGCCAGGGCCGACGCCGCCGGAGCCCTCGAGCGTGGATGCTTTGGACGGGGCCAGGACTGTCGTCCCTTGTGGGTGGGTGCTGTCCCCGCTGACCGCACTGCTCACCCCGACGCCACCCACCCACCCACCTGCATTCTCTCTTCGTCCCTCGACTGCGAGGGAGCTTGCTATGCTGTCCGCCAACGCGCTCACACGGGCGTGGAGCTGCTCGTGCTGCTCGGCCAAGCTGCGGATCTGCTCCTTGCCGTTCGCCTCACTGCTTGCCGCACCCGCCTCGATGGTTTGCAAGCGTCGTTGCAGCTGGGCTACCTCGCCTTCGCAGCGCTGACGAAGCTGGTGTGCGACAGCTTCGCAGTCCTCGCGCATGCTGTGCAGCTGCTGCGCCACTTCGCTGTCACTCCTGCGTGAGCGGCTCTCCAGCTTTGCCACCGCGTTCTGCAGACCCGCGAGAGCGCCAAGCTGGTCGTGCGTCTCGTGCATGGCCCGCTGCAAGTCCGCGACGGCCGCCTCGAGCGCCTCCGTGTGCTTTGCCGTCCGCGCCTCGGCTCTGACCTCGCGCACACGCTGCTTGATTTCGTCCACGTGGCGGCCCATGTCCTGCTCCACACGGGACTGGAGGCGGGAGAGGGAATCCTGCAAGGAGGCTTCGAGCTGCTCCTCTGTGTTGGCGGCGCGTTGGTTGATCGCCTCCAGCTGGTTGCTGACGTGCCGCTCCACCCTGGCCATCTTCTCCGCAACGGTGCTCTCCATTTTGTCAAAGGTCGCGAGCTTCTCGTCGACGCGGCTGCTGCGCACCTCCTGCAGCTCGCGCGCCTGCTGCATCTGCCGGCGCAGCAGGCCAACATCCTTGGCAACCTCCTCGACAGTGGCCCGTGCGGTGGCGCAGTCTGCCGTGACTGTCGCACTCGCCGAGTCTAAGTGGGCGAGACGCTTCTCAAGCCGCTCCACTTCGGCCTTGGCGGTGGCGCTGATCGCCTCGCTGCGGGAGGCAGACTCGCGGGTCCCCTCCAGCTGCGTCACCAAGGCCAGTTGCTGGTGCTGCACGTCCTTCCCCATCAGCGACTGGCGCTCCGACAGCAGGTTCGTCTTGCTCTCGCAGCCGGCGATGCGCTGCTCAAGTCGAGCAGCAGTGAGTTCTTGCTGCTCGGAGGCGGCAAGCACCCGGTCGCGCAGATCCTCGACGGCGACGATGCGCTGTGCCCACTGCTGCTGGGCCTCGACAAACTCCTTCACGCTGTCGCGAGACTTCTCGACCAGTTTCTCGCAACGCGCGACGCGGTCCCCCGCGGCTTCGTTGGATTTGACAGCCTTCTCCACCAGTGCCTCGCAACGCTCGCTGACACGGCCGAGCGTGTCCACCTGGCTCTCCACACGCGCGACGCCACGCTTGCAGGCCTCGATCTCCGCCTTGAGCTTTTCCGAAGACGCAGCCGCCTGCAGCTGGGACTCCACGTGACCCAGCCTGGCGTCGCGGTCGAGCAGCACGTCCTCGACGCGCTGGGCCTGGGCAGCGGCCTGCCTCGCAACGGCCGTGGCTCTGTCGTTCGACTCCTTCACGGCGAGGAAGGCGGCATCCATGCGGCTGGTGGCCTCGTGCGCAGCGTCCGACTTCTTCTCCGCCCTCTGCATGCGTGAGGACGTCACCGCCTCGCTTGACTCCAGCGTGGCAATCCGCTCCTTCAGCGTCACGCCAAGCATGCGCGCCTCGCCCTGGCACGTCTGCACGCACTGCTGCACCCGCTCCTCCATCGCCCGCACCGCCTCCTTCACGTGCTTGACGTCGGCCTTGACCGCTTCGCCCGACTCCTTGGCGCTGGACTCCAGGGCAGCCGCACAGCTGCGCCACGCGTCGTCGACCATGTCGCGCACCGTGGCGCCAATCTTGCGCACCTCCTCCCCAATGCACTCCTTCGCGATGCGCAGCTCTTTGTGGCCGTCGCGGCGCATGTCGGCGAACCGCACGAGCTCTGCGTCGAGGCGGTGCCCCAACGCTGCCCGCTCCCTCTCCAGCTGCTCCGCGCACTCCACACGCGTGGCGGCGCTCTGCGCCATGGCCGCATCGCACTTGGTTCGCAGGCCGTCAAGCTCCTCTTGAACGAGCTCTAGCCGGTCAAACTGCGTACTGTCGCGCACTTTGGCCCCGCGCTGCAGCTCCTCGATCTGGCGCCGCAGCAGCGCGTTCTGCGTTGCATGCTCCTTAAGCTTCTCCCCAACCTGGTACTGCAGCTCAGCAACGTCGCGGCGCAGCTGGGAGTCGCCGCTACGCAGCTCCGCCATGAGTTCGGCTTTCCATCGCTGCCTCAGAGCCGTGAGGGACGCGCTGCGGGCGTCCCTCTCCACCGACAGTTCGGAGCGCAGCGAGGCGATCTCGGCAAGGGCAACCTGGAGCTGTCGCAGCACCTCCAGCAGTCTCGCGTCATCCTCGCTCACAAGAGCACCCCCGTCGGCAACGGGTTGTTCATAGCCACTAGCCGGGCCCATTCTATTTTCCTTGTTGTAGGTGGTATTGGCGTAGTTTGTGGCATGCGGCCCGTGCGCCGAGAGCGCTGCTCGTCGTGAGAACGGCTGGTCTCTACCCGACAAGGCAGACTCTGCCGCGCGCAGCATCTCCGCCGCGTCTCGTGTAAACGTGGTCATTCCTTCCTTCTACCACCACCGGTGCGCTTCTTCACCAATGAGTGAGAGAGGGGGTGTGAGGTGACTGCACGCTTTCTATGTGTGGGTCTAACTGCGAATGAATGTGCCACTGAATGTGTGAGTGAGTGTTTGCGTATGTGGTGAACTGGTGGGCAAGCCAGTTGCACCTGCCGTGTTTGCTAGAGTTGACCGAGTCGTGTAGATCAGAGTATGTGTGTGTGTGTGTGTGAAACGTGCGTTTGGGAATCATGCTCGGGTGTTGTCTGCGCTCCATGGCAGTGACTCCTCCTCCGTCTCCGCTGTCATGACAAGACAAGGGGAAAGGGGGCCTTTGCAGGGTGCTCTGCTGGAGGGGATGCCATCCGCCGCTTTGCCGTATTTTCCTTCATTCCCTCCCCTCCTCCTCCTCCTCTCGTAGGGGGTGGAAGGGGCAGAGGGCAGTAAATGGGGGAAGGATAGTAACAATGATAGCTATTGGCAGAGGATAAAGAGGAGGAAAAGGGGGGGAGGGGGGATATAGCGACTAGGACGAGTTCCCGTCGATGGCGACACACTCGTCGGCCAGGAGCGCCGCGCTGCCCTCGGCCATGGCGGCCAGCGTCTCGTCGTGCAGGCCCCGTGCCTCCTCCCTCTCCTTCAGCTTTCCCACAACAGTGTGCAGGCCCTCGCAGACGTGGGCAATGGCCTGTCGCTTCCTCGCGAGGGCGGCGCTGAGGGTGCTGAGGCGGGTCTCGCGCTGCTCGAGGGACTGCTCGCGGTCCGCCAACTCCTCGGCGCGCGCTCGCAGGTCGTTCTGCACGGTGCGGATGGTGTTGGTGGTCTGCTCGAGTGCGGCGGCGTTGCGGCGGCCCATCTCGCGATACTTCCCCAGAGCCTCAGTCAGGGCAGCGACGGTGCTGCCCGCGGCCCCCGTCACATCAGGGACAATGGAGCCGACGAGGCAGTCCGCGTACTCGACGAGCAGGACCTGCGCTGACCTTTCCCACGCCAAGGACGATGCTGCAAAGGTAGGGAAAGAGGAGGGAGAGGGGTGGCCCGCCGCCGCCGCCGCCGCCGCTGATGCAGGCATCGGTCGCAAGTTGCCCGGTGTGGAGGCAGCGGCGGCAGTGACAGCAGCGGCCGACTGCCTCTCCGCCCGTGTGGCGGCCTTCTGGGTCTTCCTCAGCTTCTCCTTCAGTTGGGTCATCTCCTCGCTCTGCGCGACTGCCGTGCGCTTGTGCTGCAGGGCCTCCTGCGCGAGCTCTGTCGCGCGCTGCTCGTGCCCCTGGCTCTCCCGCTTGGCCGCCTTGAGCTGCCGTTGCAGCTTCGCCATGGCCTCGGCGTGGGACGACGCCAGCGCCTCCTGCTCCTCCAGGCGTTTTCGGTCCGCTGCCTTCCATCGCGCCCACTCCGCGGCGGACGTCACGGCGGCGGCTTGCAGGTAGGTCAGCGTGGTTGACAGCCCCGCGGCAGCCTCACTCAACACCACCTCGTAGGCAGTGCGCGCCGCTGCAAGGATGGCAGCCGCCACAGCGTCCATATCAACTTGCTGGGTGGCGCCGGCTGCGCGACAGGGCCTCTCCTCCTCCTCCTCGCTGGGGGTTAGACTCACTTCCACGAGAGAGCTGGCGGGTCGCTCGCCGTCTCCGTCCTTGGCTGCGTTCGCCTTCTCCGCCTCCCCGTGGCGCTCCACCTCGACGCGAAGGGCACGAGCCTGTTCCTTCAGCGCGTCCCTCTCCCCAGTCAGGTCAGCGATTTGCTGTTGGTGGGATGCCTCGAGGGTGGCAACCTTCTCGTCCTGCGCTGCCTTCAGGTTCCCCAACTCCATCTCTTGCTGCCTTTGCAGCGACGATGCTTGCTCCTCCAGTGCTTTCCGGAGTTCACCCTGCCGCCGCGCCTCATCGGCCAGCTGCTTGCGCTTCAACTCCGCGATGGCTGCCGTGAGCGCCTCCACTTCCTTGGCGTGCTCCGCCTGGAGGGACTCTACAGACTTGGCGGTGCCGCCCTTGCCCTTGGCTGCCGCGCTGCCCCGCTCCTTCTCCTTTGTGAGCGCCGCCCTCAGCTCCGCCACCTGCGCCGCGTGCTTCTTCTCGAGCTTCTCTACATGGGCCTCGTGCTTCTTCTGGGCCGCCGTCTCCGCTTTCGCGTGCTCCTCCTTCAACGCTTGCATGTCGTGGGCGTGCTGTGACGCGCGCTTCTGTCGCTCCTCGGTGACCGCGCGGCCCTTCTCCTTCTGCGCCTCCTTCACATCAAGCTGCAAGCGCGCCACAAGGGCCTCGTACTGCTCGCACGCCGTCTTGTGGTCTGCCTTGACCTCCTCCAGCTCCTTCACGGCGGCGTCCAGCTTCGTCTGAAGCTCCTGCACCGCTACGAGCGCCTCCGCCTCCGCCGTACGATCTTGTTGCTGTTGCTGCTCCTGGTGTTGGCGTGCCTCCGCCTCCGCCTCCGCCTGCCTCTCGGCTTCGGCTTCTTCCCACTGGCCCTTCTCCGATTGCAGCTGCTGCACCAGCGTTTCCGCTGTGGCTGCCTTCTCCTGCACCTCCTCCAGCTGGCGCTTCAGCGCATTCACCGACCCTTGTAGAATGAGTTTATCCTCCTCCCAGGTCTGCGCACGGCGCAGACTATCCTGCAGCGAAATCAGTTCCTGCTCGCGCCGCTGCAGCATCTCCTGCGCCGTCTCTGCCTTTTGTCGCCAGTCCTGGATCGACTCCTCCAGTTGCGCAGCTTGTGTCTCGTGGGATCGCTGTAGCTGGGCCAGCTGCGCTTCGTGGCTGGCTCTGAGTGCGTCGACCTCGGTTTGGGGAACCCCGCTGCTAGTGGCGATAGTGGGCGTGCCGCCTCCTTCCGCGGGGGGCTGCTTACTGGCGCGGCTCTTCTCGCGCTGTGCTGCCTTGCGCATGAAGCTCTGGAACTCCTGCCTCAGCTTCGCCTGCTCGGCCAGAAGGCCCTCCTCCAGCGACACTCGCTGCGCCTCGAAGGACTCTGTCAGCTGCTGCGACACGGTGGCCTGCAGCGTCTTCTCCAGTTCCTGCAGGGCATTCCGCTGGCTCACGATCCGGGCGGCATCGTTCGACACCTTTTTGAGCGCCTCCTGCAGCGTGGCCTCCCGCATGTCGAGTTGTTTCTTCTTCTTCTCCAACCTCTTCTCCGCCTCCGCGGCGGAGTCGCCGTCCGCAGCCAGTGGCGAGCCCACCCCCAGTTGGCCGCTCGAGGCCGCTACGGGTGACGTCGCCGCGCTGCTGCCGCCGCCGGTGTCGCTGAGCCCACCACTGTGCAGGTTGTTGCGCGCCACGGCAACCTCGAGCTGGAGCTCCAGCTTCTTCACCTCCCCCTGCAGGGCCACGCGCTCCTTCACGAGGTTCTCGTTCTCGCTGCGCAGTTCCTTGGACTGCTTGACAAGAGTTTCCGACTGCAGCGTCTGCTCGTTGAGCAGCTCCTCGAGGATCTGGCAGCGATGCACGGCCATCTCCGAGTCCTGCTGAATGCGGCGGATGGCGGTAGCGCAGCCGTCGCACACCGGCACAGGCGCCGTGCCCGGGTGCCCTGGCAGCACCATCGCATTGTCAAGGCACGCGCCGCCGGAGCAGAAGACGCGGCCGCAGGCGTGACAGTTGTCGGGCGGGCGGAAGATGCCGAAAGACTTCCCGCACTTGGCACATCGCTCTGCCGCGCTCTTGCTGGCCCACTGGTCCTGTGGCACAAGCTCGAAGGCCCGCCTCCCTCCGCCAGACTGCATGAATGTCTACGATATGAATCCTTCCTTCCTTCTGCTTGGCGTCGGAAACGAGGCAGTGAGAGTGAGACTGAGAGTGAGACCGACCTTTTCACCTCACACGGGCCTTCTTCTGGTGGTGTCGCGGCAGTGAAGAGTAGAGGACGATCCCTTCCCCTTCCCGTCGTAGGGGGGGGAGGGCGGAGGCTCAAAACCATGTCCCGGTAGCCGCTCTCTGCCTTCTTTATCCTCTCCCGTACATACCGTTGGGGGGAGGCTCGGCGGGAACAGGAAACACGCAAACAACAAGCAAAAGTGGCACGGCCTCCCTCCACCACCTCCCACCAAAGGATGTAGGGGGGTGGTTAGGAGTGGTGGAGAGGGAGAGTGAGAGCGAGCGAGCGAGAGTGAAGGCACTATGCACAAGGTGGTGGCCGATCTCTGAGTTTACGCGCGGAACGGCTCGAATGCGTAATCCACCGGTGCGTGGCAGCCGGCCACGGGACACACCTTGATGCTTGCCGCGCAGTCTTTGCACAGTACCTGGTGTTTGCACGGGTAGCAGATGGCGGTGGACAGGCGGTTGTGGCAGGCCATGCACTTGGCCCGTTCGTTGATGGTGACGCGCGTGCTAGCGATGAGGTCCAGCAACTCCCGCTCCATCTCCTGCAGCTCCTCGACACTTTTTGTTTTGAGGTCGGCAATGGCGGGGAAGCGGACGTGTGTGGCCATTATCTGCCGTTCCAGAATCTCCCGCTTCTCCTGCAGCTGGCGCTCTCGCATGGCCGTCGCCTGCGGGTCCTCGCCCTTTCGGCGGCGCTGCTGCTCCGGCTTGAGGACCTGCTGCTTCTGCTCCTCCAGCATGCCGGAGCGAAACTGGATCTGGGCGATGCTGGGGAAGGTCTGCTTCGCTTCAGTGATCATCTGCACCCATTGCTGGTACTCGCTCTGGCGGAACGGCGAGTTCGAGACGGAGTTGAACTGCACAATGCTGCTGTTCGGCGTGGAGCGGAAGCACGGCGGCATCTCGATGACGAGATGCAGCTCCGTCGTGGTGGCGTCTGCCGTAAACCCAGTGTACGTCGGACCTTTCTTCGTGTCCTTGACACAGGCAATGTAGTAGTGGTCGCTGCTGTCGCGTCGCTGCTCGTCGCCACGCATCTCCAGCAGCACGCGCACGTAGTAGCCAACCACCGCCTCACGAAAGTCGCGGCGGTCCATAAAGCTGACCAGCGTCGTACGAAACAGCTGCAGCTTCTGCAGGCTCTCCAGGGACGGGGGAGGGTTGGACGACATGGCGGCACCTTGCCGTGTGTGTATGTGTGCGCGTGCGTGTGGGTCTTCCTGGAAGCGAGCGAGAGGGAGAGAGAGGGAAGGAGAGAGACGAAAAAGAAAAAGAAAAAAGGGCTCAGCAAACGAAAGAGGCTCTAATCGCTGTCTATTGCAGACGCGTGAAGGGAAAGGCTAGGGGGGGGGGGGGGGGCAGGTTAAAGGGGGAGAGTGGAGCACACTTTGATGTGAGGGGGGGGCCACCGCATCGCCCTCCCGTGGCGGGTGGAGGGACAGCCAGGGGACGGAATGGGCCACAGTTCGCCGTTCCACTATGCCGCGAGAAAGGGAAAGAGCTACGACGAGGGAGAGGGAGTGAAGAAGTAATATAAGGTGTGCCCTATCGCTATCTGTGCATCTTCGTTACTGTTTGTTGCTGTCGTTCCAGGGGAAGGGGGGGGGGGGGGGAGGGATGCGCTTCTCACGGGGAATGTGGCTTCCCCAAAACCATCCCATCAGGAAGGACGTGCAACCACAAGAGAGGGGAGTTTGCTTAGCGGGGGAGCTTAGGTGCTACATGTATAGAGGCTGGATTCATTGCCTCAAGGAGACGCTGCCGCCGCGCCATCCTTTGGTTATTGACCAGTGCTGATGCCGCAGGCACTGCCCTCCCTACACCCGAGCGGCCTTCATGGCGGGCTCGTCTGTGTCCCAGGCGGAGGCGGTGGCGGCGGCATTGCTGCGGTTGTGGTCATCGCCTTCCTCCTCCGTGAGATCGTCGGCGTCGGCGGGGATCCCGTTGGCCTGGATCTCCTGCTCGTCCTCCACATAGGTCTCAGTGCTGTACGAGCTCAGGGAACGAGCGTCGGCGTCGTCGTCGCCGCCTGCATTCTCGGCCGCTTCTTTGTCGCGGGCCGGTGGTGGCGGCTTCGCGGGGCTGGCCTTCTGTGTCTTGCCGGCCTTGCTGTTGCTGTTGCTGTTGCTGTTGCTGTGGGTGTAGGGCAGAGGGTCCTGCAGCGATCTTTTGCGCGCGCTGTCCCACAACCACCGCGGCGCCACGCAGCGGAAGCGCACTGCCATCGGCATCGACGTGCTCTGTGCGTCGTAGGCCTCTCTCGAGATGACACAGTACTGCGCATCAGCGGGGCTGGGCACGACCTCGCCACCCATCTGATGCACCGCGTGCGCCGTGGCCTCGGCCAACACGGCGTCGACGCCCTCGCCTTGCAGGACGCAGATCTTGAGGCCGCAGAGCACCCCCTCCAGAGGATTCGCGGCGGCCGCGGCCCCACTCTTTGCGTTGGCCCGCGGCAGCAGATACGCGCGGGCGGGGAGCGCGGCCTGGGCCACGGCAGAGTCCACGAGCCATTGCGGGCTCACGACGCGGCCGCCCAGCTGGAAGACCTTGTCCGCCTCGGCATCCCAGGAGTCGCTGATGTAGTGCGTGGAGCGCTGCTCGAGGAGGTGCCAGCTGCGGTGCAGGGTGGCGCCAAGGAGGGCGGCCAGGCGCTCCCACTCGGCGCGGTTGGCAAGGTTCGGCGAGAGAAGCAGGCGGCAGCCAGCCAGTATGGTGAGGTGGGCGGGGCGGTACAGCTCCTCGGCGTAGCGCGTGCCAAGACTAAGGCAGTCGTCCACCCACTGCCCCGTCACCACAATCGCGTTCTGCGGTACCTGCGCCAAGCCCTGCGCGTCTGCGGCTTCAGCGTCCGCCAAAATGATGACGTGCGTGCAGGGCACGTGCGCGTCGACTGTGGGGGCTGTGTGAACCGTTTTGCCGCCTAACATGTCAACCTTGACGCACATCCCTTGCACCTCCCAGTCCGGCCCCACCACCTGTGCCCGCACATCGTGCATCAGCGACCACCACGAACGCGGCAAGACCGACGCCCCCGCCACCGCCGCTGCTGTTGCTGCTGCTGGCGCTGCGTGGGCCTGGGGCTGCGGTGCGGCAGCCTTGTCGTCCACCCCCGCTGGCCGCGCGGGTGGCTGAGGAGATCGGTCTCTCTTCTTTGTTCCGTTGACGGTGCTGGGCTCCGTTGGCGCTGGGGCTCTCGGTGGTGCAGTGGAGGGAGCCACGGGGGTGGTGGTGGTGGTGGTGTGCGGGGGCGGCGGCGCCTGCACACGGTTCGCGGGTTCTGCCCCATACACCACTATTCGCACGGCCTCCCCCGCGCCAGCACACGCGTGCTTCCCGAGCAGGTCCTGATCAATGGCTGCCCAGTCGACCCCGGTCTCCTCTGGTGGCGGGACAATGTGCAGCGAGGCATTGTTGCGGTGGGCGTAGGCGATGCACTTGCCCAGCCCTCGGCGGAGTGCGGCTTGGTCCACTGGCGGCATCTGCCCGCGAGGGGCGGTGGTCTGGCCCATCACCGTCGCCACAAACACACGGCCGGGTCGCTTCACGGAGCCCACCTCCGTCACGATGGCGTCGCCCAGGTTGCGCTGGCCCGCGCTCTGGGCGTAGGCAAGCTCCGCCTTGTCGCCAAAGGTGCGAGTCACCTGGCCCATGAAGCCGCGATGCGACCACACGCCGCCGACCGCGCTGGAATGGCACAGGACCACGTTCTCATCATCAGGCGCCGCGGGCCTCGTGGCGTCGCCCTTGACGTACACAAGGCCCGGTGCGAGCGTGTACGCCGCGGTGGTGTCTGAGGCGGCGGCGCTGTCGCCCGTCGACCCTTGCCCTCCGTCCGTCCTCTTCTCCTCCCCACGCTGCGGCGGCGCTGTGGCCATCACCGGGGGTCTGGAGTTTGAGTTGTCGTCCCCCTCGCTGCCTGCGCCGTCCCCTCCCACCCCCGGGGCAATCACGTAGCTGTCCACGAGCTGCAGACTGTCGGGGACACCGGCCACGGACAGCTTCTCCTTGGACGTGCGGAAGAGCTGCAGGAGTTCCTGTAGCGTCGTGGCCGAGTCCGGGTTCTTGTCCGTGCGGATGCGAAGGATGCGGGGGAAGCGGATGGAGATGCCGGCGGTGTGTGTCTTCGTGATGGAGAACTCGGCACCGATGATCTCCATCACATCCGCCGTCGCTGGGTCTTGCACCACCATATCGGGCAGGTGCGACGAGTGACAGTCCAGCCACGACGGCGCACCAGCGCCTGCGGTGGCCGCCATCCGCTTCGCGTACTTTTGCGACAAGACGGTGATGGCCATATCGTCCAGGCCGTTCCCCACCTTGCAGACGGTTTTGTAGCGGCCCGCCCCTCCCGCTGGCACGCTGGTGTCGATGCAGCCCATCAGGAAGGTGGAGAGCTGGCCGCCCTTGTTCCCGCTGCCGTACCACGCACCGAGCACGAGCAGGTCGGCGGAGTCGGCGAGGCCGTCCAGGTAATCCTTCTTCAGCTTGATCCAGTGGCGCGCTCGCGGCTCGTACACGCTCTTCACATCCTTGATCACGAGGCCCTCGAGGCCCTCGGCGATGGCGCGGTTCAGGTGCTGTTGCAGGATCGCGCGGCGCTGCGCCAAATCGCCCTTCACCAGGCACAGCTCCGAGAACATCACGCGGTTCCGCGTGAACTGCACCGCCTTCTTGAGCTCCTCGCGGCGCTCCTCGAGCGGTCTCTGCAGGAGCGACTCGCCATCCCTGTACAGGATATCGAAGAGGAAGACGCACGGGCAGGCGGTGGCGAACTGGGTACGCTTGTGCTTCCCGAGGGTGCCGAACGGTAAAGGGACGGAGGTGTTGATGTCCACCATCAGAATCTCGCCGTCGAGGATGCACTCGTCGGCTTTGATGGCGGACTGCAGGTACGACTCCAGTCCGGCAAACTTGTCGGGACGCATGGGCTTGAGGGAGCGGGCGAAGAAGCTGAGGTTGCCGCCGTGCTTGTGGATTTGGATGCGCTCACCGTCGTACTTGACCTCCGAGAAGGCGCCGTTGGGGCACTTGTTCAGCACCTGGTCCACTGTCTTTGCAGGAGCCGCAAGCATCGGCGCCAGCGGCATGCCCAGTTTGATCTGCGCAGCAACGGCGCCACGACGCACAGCCCCCGCCGCCGCCGGGGGACGGGCAGCGCCGGCTGCCGGCGTCGTCTTGGCGGCGGGAGCGACTTGTGGCGGGGCGGCAGGCGTGCTAGTCCCTCCTCCACCATCGGTCCCGTCGTCGAGGCCACCCGCTGTTGGGTCGTCCGGGAGGCTCTGTGTGCTTCCGCGAGCGCGCACGCGACGCACCACCTCCTGCACGTCAGCGCAGTGCTGGAAGATCTCGTACGCACTCGGGTGCAGACCCTTCAGAACGATCCGCAGCCCGGCGCCAAGTCGCAGGTCGAGCTTAATCTCGCGGAAAAAGAGGTAAACCGCGTGGCTGCACGCCTCCTGAAAGAAGTCCCGCACAACGCCCACGCGCAGCACTTCGTTGGATGCCGCTGCCATCTGGTCCAGGAACGAGTCAAATCGGGCCAGCGTCATGTCGCACCAGCCGTCCTTGTCTGTGGCAACGTGGGGCTTGAAGTACTTTTGGGCCGTCTCCGCAATGCAGCCGTTGCGATTCCACTCGTTCTTCAGGTCGTCTTCGGGCACCGTCAGGACAATGGAGAGCACACGCAGCAGCTGCTTTTCCTGGGTGTAGTAGACACGGTTCGCATTCTTGGGGAGCAGCAGCTTCAGGAGCAGGCCGAGGTCGCCCGTGAAGCGACCAATGAAGCCGCGGATCAGCTCCTCCTTGATCGTCAGCGAGGGCTCTGCCGTGACTTGCTGGCACAGGAGGCCAAACCTTTTGAGGCTCGAGTCACCCGCCACCATTCTCTGTGCGGATGCCGTGTGGTACTGGTGGTGGGGCAGGTGTGGATGGTAGGGGGGTGCCACTGCGCAGGAATAGGAGGCAGAAAAGAGTGGGAGTGGATGGGAGGGGGGACGGAGTGTGTGTGTGTGCTTTCAATGATGGACCCGCTCCTTCTTCACAAGGAACGAGAGAGGGCCAGAGTTATCCTTGGAGATGGCTGGCGAGACGGTAGTGGTGCGGGAAGAGGTAGGGGGAGGAGAGGTGCACGCGTGGCGGGAGACCTCCGCATCATCATCATCCTCATCATCCGTCCGTCCGCGAGCATTCCATGTGCGCATATCAGTTTGTTCGTTTCCTCCTTCGCCTTCGGACTAACTGTCCTAACGTCCTGACATACTCTTCTCTGTGATACGAGTGGGTTTCTCACGTGTGCGTGCTCGACTTTACTGCCTCCAAGCCGCCCCCCTCCTCGCCGAGCAGCTGGAGCCACCCGCTCACTTCGGCGGGGACCTCGTGCTTCATCGCGGCTGCCAGGTCCTGCAGCAGCCCGAGCACCTCTTGCGGTGAGCGCCCGTGATGCTGCGCTCCGTCAGCGAAGAACTGGAGGAACTCGACAAACGCTGCCTTGTCCATTGCCACGTTGCCCATCGTCCCCGTCAGCTCTGCCTCCCTCCCAGCACTCACCGCAATCGTGGCGAAGGCGCCGGCCAGGTGCGGGTGATTGCCCAACACCCCACCACCTGCGCTGGCCATCCTCTTCGGCACGTCAAAGAACACGGCCATCATGGAGGGAGAGGCGGCAATGTCCTTGGCAAAGCGCCGCATCAGCACCGGGACGCCTCCGCGCTGAAGGAACGCTGCCGCGGCCTCGGCCTGCCAAGAGGCTTCACCTTTGGCAGCCGCACTGGTGCCCGTCCATGCGCGGCACGCGTCCTGCAGGTGCTCCCACACGCGCGCGGTGTTCTGCGAGCGGAGATGGACGAAGAGCAGCTCCACGCCAACCCGCTGCGGCTCTCCTATCCACAGCGACGACGAGGGGGCTGTGCGCTGCCCATCGACGTCGGGATACCAGTGGCTGACAAGCTGCTCTGCGTACGCCGGCAGCGGTGGGCTACGCACGCCGAGGAAGCGGATGAACGTCTGCTGAGCGCGCACGGTGGGGTCGTGACCGGCCTCGGCGAGGCACTGGATACAGGCGACGGCGTCATCCATGAAGCGGAGCTCGGCGGCTGCACAGAGCGCGGCCGAGGCGGCGCCACGGTCCCAGCACGCCGAGGTGTGCCGCATCCAGGCCCACAACCCCAAGATGCGCCGATGCTCCTTCGCCTGCAGCAGCAGGTTTAGCACCAGCCCAAAGTCGGCGGGGTCCACAAAGCCGCCGCGCATGGCAATCTGCATCCCTTCCAGAACATCCTCGCGGTCTGCTTTGCTGGAGGTGCTCACAAGGCAGAGCGGGCGTAGCAAGGAGGCCGCCGACGAGGGGTGGAAGCGTATGCGGCGCTGGATCAGCTGTCGCACCTCCGCCTTGAGTGCTGGCTGTGTCGCCTCGTTCGCAAGGCTGTACTCCGCCAACAGCACCAGGATGTCGTCCTCCCCTGGCGCACTCGATGAACGGAGAAGCTCGGCAAAGTTTTTCAGATTCTCGCCCGGGTACAGCTCCGGGTCGCGGCGGACGGCGTTGACGAGCCCAGACACCAGCTCCCGCGGTCTGTGATACGAGGTAACCACCGCGGTAGCGTCGCGGAGAGCGCCGCGGCGGAGCTGCTCGGCCGTGACGGCAACAGCCATGGGAACAGGTAGAGGCGCGTGGGGCGAGAGCTTCCTGAAGCGACTCACGGCATTGTCGCACGCCGCCTTGGAACGCATCACCGAGGCAATGTCCTCTCCACACAGAAGGCGCGCAAACGTCGACAGACGCAGCGAGGACACTCTCAGCATCGGCATTGGACAGGGCAGGTCAGGCGGCGGCAGTGTGTGTGTGTGTGTGCTCGTGTGTTTCTCTCTGTTGCTGACTACGCTAGAAGCAATCCCAAGAACAGCAATGATGACGAGACCTAACAGTGCTATGGAGACGGTGTAGGACATGGCGTGAGGGAGCAGCAGTGTGTTTCCTCTTCCTTTTCGTTCCTCGGTGTGCCCATGGAACTTGTACCTGCATACGCTTCTTCTCGCGCTGGGCGGCCTCCGAGGGGTGGGGCGAGTGACAGACAGCAGCAGCAGCGGGGGTATCCGCGCCGCCCTCTCGCAGTGCGCAGCACTGTTCTGTGCCTCTCTTTTTCTTCTTCTAGAGAGGATGCTGAGGGGAAAGCACAACAAACACCACCACATCCACATCCACGCGGAAAAGCATCGTCGCCGCACCGGGCACGGCGCGGCTCTAAGTATGACGGCGAGGGCCACCGAGTCGCGCGGCCGCCCCCGCTACTCCTCGAGGTCTGCGGTGCCGAGGGCCGACATCACCTCCATGCGCTCCTCGTCCTGAAGCTGTCCCCAGCAGTCGCGAATGAACTGCGGGTCGCGCAGCTTGAGGATGGGGATGGCTTCGCCGATCGACGCCTCCAGGAGCTCCATGACGGCGCCAAGACGGTCGTACAGGGCCTGGCGCTGGCGCCACTTGGCGGTGGAGACGTTCGCGCTGTTGCCCTGTGACAGCGACACGAAGCGATCGACCAGGGCGGTGCAGAGTTTGCACACACGCGCCAGCGTCTCGTCGACGTCGTTCTGCACGCGGTAGCCAATCCACTTGGCAGGCAGTAGATCCTCGACCTCCTCGGGACACGTGCAGCGGTGCACATTCTCCTCCCAGTGTGTCTCGTCCTCGGTCCAGGCAAGGTCCCACGTCTCCACCAGCTTCGGCGCCGCCAGGAAGGACTGCGCGGCCTCGGCGTCCCAGTTGTGCAGCAACCCACCCACCACCAGCTTGGGCTCGCGAACGTTCACGTACGGGCCAGTCACAGACGCGGAGTTGGGGTTCAGCAGCTTCATCGTCTCACAGCCCTGCATCTGCACCGGGTTCGTCGTGTAGGGAAGCACTGCCTGCATGGCGGAAAGGGCCTGCGTCTACTGCTCGTGCTGTGCGCTTTTGTATCTATGAAGTGGGGAAGGGATCTAATCAAAAAAGGGGTTTCGTCACGCGGAGGAAAACGGCCTTGGGCTGGATCTAAAATGTGCTGCTCTGGTGGACTTGTGTGGTGTGTGTGTGTGATTGAGGAGTGGGGTTGGGGGGAAGTAGTGGAGGTGGACCACAGGTCGCAGCAGCGCGGAGGCAGAGTGACCCTCCTCACTACTCTCGTTTCTGTGTGTCAGGCACTGTGTACTTGTACTCAGTTTGGTAGCAGATGATGTGGAATCGATTGCCGCATTCCACGGCAGCGGTGCCGCAGACAGCGGGCAAGGAAAGGGTATGTGTGTGTGTGGGGGGGGGGGGGAGGTCAACCAAGGATAGGATGGCCAGGATATCGGACTGCACCATCATAAAAGGAATGCAGGAGAGTGTAGTGCAGCAGAAGAGCCATCGCCAAGAGAAAGCTGGCGATGCCGAGGAGAAGGAGAAGGCGGGGTGATTCACCCTTGTTACTGTTGTTACTGTTGCTGCCACGGGCCTCGTCAACGCGGCGTGCCAGTGCCTCTGTGGTCGCGGCAAGGTACAGGCGTTCCAACTCTCCTTCGTAACGCGAGTCGGTCTGTGACGCGAGGCCAGCAAGCTGTTCGAGCATGTGCGGCATTTGTGTGATGAGAAGTGAATAGGGTGCTTGCGCCGAACTCCCTAGAGAGAGAGAGAGAGAATGTGAGGAAGCGAGAGGGAAGGGAATCAACAGCACGGGGGTGACACTGCTGAGGACAGCAGGAGCATGTCCCTCCCATCTCCCCCCTTCACAACCAGCCGGTGAGGATACCTCGTCCATCGCACAGGGGACGTCATGGGTGCGCTCTCGTTGTGGCGTGCATGTGTCTTCTCTTTCTCTTTCTATAAGAATCACGCATTTGGCATCGATTGATGGGAGGGGGGGGGGTGTCTGTGCACCTCCTCAAGAGAAGGATGATAGAGCATTTCCAAGACTGCCGTGTGAGCAGCTGCCATCTGACCAGCCGCCGCTTAGCGTGAGACACCGAAATCGAACTCCGAGGCGGGCAGCAGCTCGTGGGTAACGGGGCAGCGGTAGAGGGCACGTTGCTCCGGGGCAGGTGTGGTAGGGAATGGTATGCGCGCTCTCGCACCGCCTGCGGTGGTCTCGCGCCGCTTCTGGGCGATCTGCCGCTCCAGATCCTGCTGTAGCCGCTCGCGCTGTGATCGCTCCCTCTCTTTTCGCTGTTGCTCCTCGCGGTCGGCGGCGGATTGGGCCTGCTCCAGCATCTGCCGGTCCAGCTCCTTCTCGCGCCGCTCATTCTCGAGACGCCGCCAGCGCTGCTCCTCTGCTTGCCGCTGCAAGTCCTCGTAGAGCTGCTTTTGCTGCTCCCCCCGCCGCCTCGCTTCGTCCTCGTGTCGGTCCGCAAGGTACACCGGCATTGGGGCTATCTCACGCTCCGCCGCCCGTCGGGCGTTCCGCTCGAGCACACCGCGCTCTGCTGCCTCACGCAGGGCCGCCTGCCGCTCCAGGCGCTTGGCACGCTCCTGCTCCTCCTCGCGTGCCACCGCGAGCAGATCCTGCCGCACCCGCTCCTCCGCAAACCGGCGGTCGTGCTCCTCCTGGGCCTTTTGCTGTGCCCGCCGCTGCTCCGCAAGTCTCTTGTTGATTTCCTGGTCCTCCCTCGTCCGCTGCGCGCGCCGCTCATCCTCCGCGGAAGCCGCAGCAGCTGTGAAGTGGGGAATGACCCAGCACGGGGCCCGCTGCCTCTCCTCAGCCTCCTGCGCCTGCTTTCGCCGCTGCGACGCCTCTTCCGCGTACTCTTCGAACACCTGGCGGTTGCGCTCCCGCTCCTGCAGACGCCGTTCGTTGTCCCGCTGCATCGCCTCCAGCGCGCGTTCGTTGGCCAACCGGGCCTCCTGCCGCTCCCTTGCTGCCTCCTCGCGGCGCTGCAGCGCACGCTCCTCGGCCACTCGCCGGTTCTCCTCCGCGATCTGCTGCTGCTTCAGCACTTGCGCTGGGGCCGTGTCGCTTCCACGGCGCAAACCGGGAATGAAGGACATGTAGTCTGCCCCTCCGCCCTCCGGTTCCTGCGCGCGGCGAGCGTCCTCCCGCTCCCTGCGCAGCTGCGCCGCCTCCTCCGCCGCCTCGCGGAGTGCCAGCTGGGACGCCAGCCTGCCCGCGCGCTCCCTCTCCAGACGGGCGGCCTCCTCCTTTTCCCAAAAGCGCTGCAGTTCGGCCTCCCGCTGCATGCGCTGCCGCTCATCGCGTTGGGCCTCCTCGTGCCGACGCTGAGCTTGCTCTCGGTTGCAGCGCCGCAGCTCGTCGAGCAGCCGGCGGCGCCGCGCGTTGTCGCTGGCCTCGGCATCTTCATCTGGGCCAAAGTACCCTTCGCCTGCATTGGGGGCTGCCAACTCGGCGCTTCGTGCGGCCTCGGCCTCGCGTCTCTTCTGCTCGGCCAGCTGCCTGTTTACGCCATGGATGGACGGGATTTTGGAGTCGTACACAACGTACTCTACCGGTTCGCCTCTATCTGTTGTCCGAATGACCTCACCTGTCGGGTCCGCGTACCGAGGCACCCGGCTGCCGCGCGCACGCCGCTCTTGCCTCGGCTCGTCGTGGGACCCGCCGTCCCTGCCGCCTCGGTTGTCTGGCGGCCGCGATGCAGGCGACCAGGCGCGGTAGGACACCCAGCCCTTGTGCTCCTCATTGGGTTCTTGCGTCGTCGTGCCGGTTTCGCTCGACGGATGCGCGACTGTGACCTTGAGGTGCCTCAGCAGCGAGAAGTCGTCGTCCATGAGTTGCCCTCTGCCCTGGGAGCGCCGCCCACGTGACACTGCCAGAGAGTACAAGAACGAGAGGACAAAAATAGCGTCTAAGGAAAAGGAAAGGCGGCTATCTCTACTGCGTCCAAGAGGCAAAGAAGGTAGTAGAGGAGCGCCAATACACAGAGGCCGTCCCTGCTCCTCCACACCAGCGTGTGTTGGCATTTCCATTTGCTTTCACCTCCGCACACCAACGCCCAGATTCGTTGTTTTCTCGCAGTCCATGATGGCTGAAAGCTTCTCGTGTGTGTGTGGAGAAGGCGCGGTGGGGGGGGGGGGGGGAAGGGGGGAAGGGGTGTGCGCTCGCAGAAAGATTATGCCGTCGTGCGGAAGAATAGAAGAACGAAAATGCCTGAAGGGGGGGGGGGGCGACTAAGGAGGCACGGTGAGGGAGGACGCGCTTCCCCACGCCATGGCCTCCTCGCGGCGAACTCTCTCCCCCTTAGAACGGCTGCGGAAGGGGATCCTTCAGGAGGTTGGATATCTTCTTGAACTCGGCATCCTTTGCGTCCTGGGACATCTGGAGGATAATAGACTCGGAAGTGCTGAGCAGACAGTTTGGCCCCCACGTGCCCATCAGCTTCAGTGCAGCGTCGCGGTCGCCAGACTTCTGGCTGCCGACACCGTCGACGCACAGCACAGCTCGCTTGTTCATGTCAAGCACCGCAGCGACCGTCTGCATGACACAGACGTGCCCCTCAATGCCAAAGATGATGACGTTGTCGACGTCGGCGAGCTCCTTCTCGACCTCTGGCACGACAGCGGAGAAGCGTGTCTTGGCCACGACCAGGGCAGACTTTGGGATCGATATCTCAGGCACGGTGTGGCTGAGGCCTTTGGGGTACTGCTCCGTCACAATGTACTTGGTGTGCTGCGGGATGATGGTGTGAAAGGCGGCGAAGCGGTTCGCCACGGCGACGCAGTTGGGAAAGTTGGCGATACGCTGGGAGAACGCCTTCTGCAGATCGATGCAGATGAAGGCCGTCTTCTTTTGGCTGTAGTGTTCCAACAGGCGCGACATTGGAAGAGCGTGCAGGCGAGAGGGTGAGAGTGAGAAGGTGAAAGTAGTGACGAGTGCGACAAGTGAAACTGGCTTCTGAGTACACAGAGAGAGAGAGAGAGAGGGCAGAGATGGGAGAAGTGTGGATGTGGTGCGAGAGAGGAGTTGCACAGTTGTCTGTAGGGAGCAGTTGCGGCGCTGTCGTTGTCCGCGCGTTGGCTGGTACTTGTAGACGCTAACGCAGAGAGGGGGCAAGGGTGGTTCGCTCGCAGAGTGCACCGCGCCGGTGGCACGGAAACCACTCCAAGGTGGAGTGGGAGGGAACAGGTAACCAAGAAGAAGTATATATATGTATGAAGAGAGAGGAGGGTGACAAATGAAAAGGAGAAGAGGAGAGGGGGTGGCAAGCCGATAGAGAACGCCATCAGCAATGCATGCCTGCAATATGTTGTTTCGCTTTTCTTTTAGGGGGCATCTTCGCCAATGTACCCGTTGCTGATTCGATCACAGGGTCTGCTTGGGTGGAAGAGCCGGCGCGGAGAGAGAACGAGTTGCCTTTCCGGTCTTTCTTCCCCCGCATGATGCAACCCGATAGGGAAAAGCGCAAAACGATAGAGAGAGAGAAGGAAAGAGGGTATGGCAAGAGGAGGAAGGCGCATATTACAACGGCTCGGGATACTTGGCCTTCGCCAGCGCTGAGATCTTCTTGAACATGGGGTCCTTGGCGTTCTTTGCCATTTGGAAGAGGACAGACTCGGAGGAGAACTGCGAGCAGTTGGGCCCCCACAGGCTCATCTGCCGCAGTGCCACTTCGCGGTCAAAAGCCTTCTGGCTCCCAATGCCGTCGACGCACAGCGTCACCTTCTTGCCCATGTCGAGAAGGTCGGCGGTGGTCTGCATCACACAGACGTGCGTCTCCACACCAAACACCACCACATTCTCCACATCCTTGAACAGCTCTGTCGTGTCGGGGTTGATGGCCGAGAAGGTGGTTTTCTCAATCACAGAAGCTGTCTTTGGGATCGTGATCTCAGGCATGGTGTGCCCCAGGCCCTTGGGGTACTGCTCGGTTACAATGTACTTGGTGTTCTCGGGGAGCAGGTTGTGCAGGCTGGCGAGGCGGTTGGCGACGAAGATGTAGTTGGCGTAGTTTGGGATGAGGCCGTTGAAAGCCGTCTGGATATCGATGCAAACAAACGCCGTCTTGCTCTTGGCGTAGTGCGGGATGACGCGAGACATTCTGTTGCTGGGGAAAACGCTGAGGAGTGTGGAATGGATAGGCGTTCGTGTGCGTGTGTGGGTGTGTGGGTGTGCGAGAGGGGGCTGTCGGTTGTCTGCGTGAAAAAGCTCGACCCAAGAGAAAACACACACACACATGTCCCCACCCCGACCCCATTCAGAGAGTGAGAAAGCAAAGAAGATGGGGTGTGCATACAGTTGTGGTGCGGCTGCGTGTCCTTCTCACCACAAACAGCGTTTTGGGGGCAGGGAGATCATCTCGCACTCTCACTCACTCATCCCGCTAATCGTCATTGCACTGCCGCTGTTCTGCGCCACTTTTCCTCGTTATACACAGAATGGTTGCCAATAAAGGAAGAAGAGTAAGAAAGCGGTCGCGCCATATGACCGGTGAACACCAACGGAAGCGGATCGAGGGTAGGCGACTCCCCCCCCCCCCCTCACGGGGGTGATGGTGGTGCTGCGAGTAGAGCGTTCTCTCGGTCTTTCCTCTCCGCAGGAAGCTCGGGCAGGGGCAAGTTGTACGACTTGAGGAGCTGGCACATGCGACGCATCTTGGCCGTGGCGATGGCTTCCTGTCGCTTGTACTCGGGATCCTGGGTGACATCAGACTCATCCACGATGGTGCCAAAAATGATCTCGCGCGCGCACGCCGTGGTTGCCTTCTCCAGCATCGCCTGTGCCCACGAGAAGGCGTGGTCGTACCTGCCTGGCATAATCAACGGCCGCCTGGGATCGGCCTTGATCTCGTGAATCTCGAGCCGGTTGCTGGCAACCTCAAGGATGCACGCGTTGTTGCGATTCACGGCGCAAAACGACGGGGCAGAGAAGATGGTCATCACGGCAGGTATTTGGGTCTGCGGGTGGATGCGGCCCAGCATGAAGCCTGGGAAGTAGATGGACTCCTTGTAGTGATTGGGACGCGCAAAGCTGTCGTAGTCGGGGCGGCTCGTGTGGTACTCCATGCCGACGATGAGCGTGGCGAGGTTGTTTCGGCTGACAAAGTTGCACGCCGCGTTAAAGGTAAAGCGGAAAGCATCCTCGTTGGGTGAGACGACGAACGCGCTGCCCTCGGCCAGCCGCTCCTCGTCTTCGTCCATCTGCTCGTTCACCACAAACTCCTTGAGGTTCTCCTGCGTCTCAGCGCTTTGGATTTGTGCGAGGTATCGGTACGCCGACGCCGGCCCACCAGCAACGCAAAAGTACTTCCCATCAATCACGCAAGCTATGGAAAGTGTGGCGAAGAAGTTCTTGAACTCGGACTCGTACTCCTCCAGCTTGACGCTGGTGTGTAGGCAGCAGAGAAGCAACTCGTTGCGCAGCGATCCAAAGTTCTCCGGGTAGACGGGGTAAAGCAGCTCGTGCTTGCCCATCAACGGCACCACGTGCTTTCCGCTATGCAGGATGAGTAGTGCGATCAGGTAGAGGACCCCGATGGACTGGTGTGCTCCGTCAATGTAGTTCCCAAGAAAGACAATGTTGCGCGCCGACTCGCTTGGCAGAATCGTGGTAAGGAGGTAATGCGCAAAATCGCTGGCGTGGCCGCGGATGGGCCCGACAACGATTGTGGATCCTTGCACGTACTCGAGCAGCGCACGCGACTTTCGCTTCTCGGCTGCCTGCCGAAGAACGCCAAGCACGTCGTCAATGGGGATCTTCTCACCCTTTCTCACAGCCTCTGCCGCGCTGATGATCCGATCCATACCAGGGGGAAAGACGAAATCGAGCCTAAACTGCGTGTGTGTGTGTGTGAGCCACCACCCGCCTCGAACGTGGAAGTGTGTGTGTATGTGTATCAACAGCCGGAAAAGGAGGATAGCACTGGGGGAGGGGCAGGGGAACGACAGGGGGGGGGGGGGGAGTTGGCGATCAAAGGGAGAAGGGCTGTTTTGCTCATTTTCCCCCAGCTGCAAATCGATTGGCAGCACTATCGGGCCGTCGTCAGCCCTCGCCTGGTTGTGTTACTTCGTTCGCTGGGGGAGCACACTACAGGAACTGCGAGAGCAGCAGAGAGAGAGAGACAAACACACAACCAAACTATCGAGGCGGATGCACGTGGCACTGGGGAGGAACTCGTCAGGGATGTGCTACAGTTCGGGTAGCATGGCGAGCTGGTCCAACGTATCGTAGTACACCGAGACGAGCGCGGCTACCTCTAGGTACAGGTCGCACACCTGCTTCGTGCACGCCGTCGGCACGTACGTGCGCATTGCGTCGAACACCAGTTGCTCGCGCGGAGCGCCAATTACGTGATAGCTGCCAAGACTGCCGCGCCGACTGTAGGCACCTGCAAAGCTAGACGCCACGGAGACCCGCCCTTCTGCTGGTAGCGGTGCAATGCCGTAAAACCGCCTTATGCTGTCAAAGTTGCGGAAGACGGGTTTCTGCTCCTGTCGTGCCTTTCTCCGAGCGGACTCCTTCATTGAGGAATGGAGAGGCGGGACAGCAACAACAAAAGACTGCGGAAGAAAACGAGAAGAAGAACAGGCCAACAAAGAGGAGAAGGAGGAGGAGGAGAGAGGAAGACACGATAGTTTGCATTCCCTTTCCCTCTCTCTCTATTTCCACGGCAGAACAGTCACACGCAGTGGAACGCGTGTTTACGTCCCCCCCCCCCCCCCGCTCGCATTCTTTACATCCCTCTCCGACTCTCGTAGGTGTCAAGAGGACGACGGCGCAACAGATTAACGGGTACGGTGTTGTTTTGCACGTTTGGGATTCATTGGAGCATTTAAGTTGCAGATGTGGGGAAGGAAAGCACCCCTGCGTGAACACAGCAACAAACAGTCAAACACGCCTGAGAAGAACAGGCAACATCAACAACAACAGCAGCAGCGTCGACGTCACTTCTGTTATCAGTCATTGGCAACAGAAGCCCCCCCTTTCCCCATCAGTAGCAGCTTCAGCAGTGCTAGCTTCTCCATCGTCTCTCTCTCTCTTCTTGGTCTCGCTCACCTACTGGATAGCAGCAGCCGAGGCAGGGTTTCCCGTTTGGGGTGCGTTCTGTTGGCGGGCCTGGTTCCCTGCCGCTGCCGGACGCACGCGACGGCGGGTGAGCAGGTACTGCTTCTGACGAGTCCGCTTGTACTCGTAGCGCCAGACCATCTCCTGGTGGTAGTGGTCAATGACACGCTGTGGGTTGCGGTCCGACATGAAGCCGATCTTGTACAGCTTCCTCTCAAAGTCGCTGGAGTAGTGCCACATCGGACCCCACCCCAGGCCAGCAAGCTCCCCCGAGTTAATGGCGAAGCGAAGGAAGGAGCGGTACTCGTACTCGGTGAAATTGCCCACCTGGATCGGGTGGAAGAAGGAGTCCTTCTCAGGGTAGTACGGCGCGTACTCGTCAAGGCTGTTCTTGTGCTTGTCGTTCTCCACATCGGCGAAACCGCTGACCCCGTCGAAAGGCCTGAAGTCGCGCGTTGTGCACGTGAGGAAGAACTTGTTCGGCTCTTCCGTCGACAAGATCATCTTGTTCAGGCCCCGCACAAAACTCAGCCGCGACGCGGGAATGCGAGGCAACTCCTGCGGGTAGAGGTCCACATCGGTGGAGCCATCATTCAGCGTCGTCAGGGTGCGAAGGAAATCGGGGTGTGGGTAGCGGAAGTGCGTGTTGTGAGAGAACAGGTTCCACCCGTCAACGGCGATGACGATGGGCTTCGTCTTCTCCGCACTAATCTCGTCAAGCAGAAACTTGATGGCGACGCTCTGCCGGTCAATGGAGGCGGGGGCAACGGCCTGGTGGCCCCATTCACACAGCTGCAAGAGTGTCTTGGGCGACTTCTCCCCCTGCTCGACCGGGAGGTCGCCCGGTGTGCACTTGAGCTCCCAACTCTGCAATGCGGCCCGGTTGGCCACGGCAAAGTACTTGAGGAACTCCCTCGCCGCGTCAGGGGCGTCGAAGAAACCGGGCAGGATCGTGCTAGGCCAGCACCACTCGCCATGTGTCCAGGACTTGGCGTTGGGCACGTACAGCGTTGTCAAATCACGCGCCCGGGCATAATGCACCGCCTGGCAAATCAAAGCGCTCTTTCCGCAGCCTGTGGGGCCGTCCAGTATGAACCCAGGACGGCCACCGGTGAGCGTGTGCAGAACGCTCGCCTTGCTTTGCCAAAACTGGACCTTGTCGATGAAGCAGTTGAGCAGATGGCTTTCCTTCCGGTAGAGGAAGCCGCGGGGGTGCCCAGGGGGCATCAGTTGCATGACCTTTCCACCGAGACCCTCGGGGAAGTACTGGACGAGTTCGTCGTTTCCTATGCAGTACATGGAGTCGATGTCGTTGAAGCCAAGCGCTACGGGTGCCACCTCTGGCGGGTGTGAGTACATTTTTACCACGGCCTGACGCGGCGCGCCACCATGCATCGTGCGAGTTTCCTTCAACGGAACGGCGCCATCGCCCCACATGGCCACTGGTGCCTCGCACGCGTCTGTGTACGACTTGATGGCGGGTGGAGAATACCGGGCCGCCAGCCCTTTGCGAAACACTTGGGCCCTCATACTCTTCCGTCCCTCTTCTAGTATCTGTATGCGACAGGAAGGATGTGGGGGAAGCGCTATCTCTTGCTATATCGTGTATGCACCCGAAACGCCGACTCTCACAGCAAAAGAAGATTGCACTACAACTCCACACGTAGCCAACGAGGGGGAGGGAAGAGAGAGAGAGAGAGAAGAGGAGGTAGTAGAGGACCGACATGTAAAGGGAGAAAAGGGTTCCAGCAAACTACCATCTTTCTTTCTGGTCACAGTTTGTGCAGCACCTACCCCTGCATCCACACATACCACGGCACCTGTTGTGCAGGGGGAATCTGAGCAACACGGTATGCGAAACTGACCACAAGACTGCTCTCTGTGCGTCGCTGGGAGTGTTGCTGAGGGGTGAACAAAAGAAACAGACAGCGAGACCGGGGGACAGAGAGAAGGGGGGTAAAGAGAGAGGGAGGCGTCTCCAGACCAGGGCACGTGAGACTCCCTCCCTCACACACACACACACTGGCACCGGGGGGAGAGAGGGAGAGAGAAAGTACGCCTTTTCGGCCACACGTGCTCGTGCAAAGGGGAGGCGGTCATTGGCCTGGTCACACAGAGAGTTGCGAGTCCATTTCGATCTGGTTGCATGACAAACAGTTGGGCCGAAAAGCGGACATATGCGCTGATAATAGTAATAATAATAGTAGTAATCATAATCATGGTAGTAGCAATCACCCACAGAGACAAAAACAGGACAAACAGACAACGTAGCATGTCAGGAGGCGCCACGGGTATTGATTGGAGGTCGCTCATCCGTCCTCCAGGTTCCTTAGCTGTTCTGCGGTTTGCTGGTCTTTTGGTTCTCCGCCAGCTTCGCGGTGCTGCTGAAAGGCGGGTTCTGGATCGCCTGCGTCTCGTACTTCGGGTCCTTCTCCATGCAGTACGGGGTTTGCGTCCATGGGACCGTCTGGTCCTCGGGCTCGCCTGCGCTTAGCGCAATGGTGCGGATGAGACCACCGCTCGAACCGTCGCGGCTGTAAGCGTGGGCAACCGCGCGTTGGCAGAACCTGACGCACTCGTCCTTGGTCATCCCAGGCTTGTAGTTTACGTCAAAGAAGGAGTAGAGGAAGATCGAGCCACTACCGCCAAGGGCGTAGTCCAGCTTCACGCAGGAGCCACCGGACGGGATGCTGTACACGGACCCGCCGTTCACGGGGTCGTAGCCAGCGACAATGATACCAGCAGAGATGTTCCACTTGTTCATGTAGCACAGCTTCTGGAACAAAGTGGCCGCTGTCGCGACATTTACATCCTTGCCAACGTCGATACTGTAGCTCTCGAGATAGTTGGAGGTGCGCTTTGCCAAAGCCTGCGTGTCGGCGGCGGAGCCGCTGCGGCAGCAGTAAATCTTCTTGGTCAGCTTCGTCAGTTTGTTCGACGTTCGGTTCACAACGTAGGAGCCGCTGGACGTGCGGGAGTCCGCAGCCAGGACAACACCACCATCATAGGACACAGCCAGAATGGTGGTGCCAAGGGAAACAGCTTCGCTGAGCTGGGGGTCGATGACCGCTGGCTCAGGCTTGAAGAGCTGCTTGGCTGCCTGGGCCGGGCCGTTCTGGCTCAGCTCCTGCCTCGGCTGCTGGGGGTACGACGGGTCGTGCAGGAGAGTACCCTCGGGACGCTGCAGCATTTTGGAGCTGGGAAAGGCGTCACCTTGTGTCACTTATTTTTGGCGCTTCGCTACGAGAAGGTGACACGCAGATAGGGAGAGGGAAGGGGGTAGAACAGAAAGCGGTGACGACCAACAAGCTATCAGGAAAGCGAAGTGTTCAGGGAAGGAATGTACGGGATGAGGGAAACGAGAAGCTTGGGCGAGGGGATGGTGAAGACGAGAGAAGAAGGAAGGCAAGCAAAAGAGGAATTGCCGTTTGCTCATTTGCGGTGCGGCCGTCTGCATCCCCGGCTGCAATTGAGTTTCTGACACCCTGTCTTCTTTTAGTTCGCTCTATTTTTTGCTACTGTTGATAGATCATCATTGGGTAAGAGAGAGAGAGAGAGAGAGCATAAGCATTCTCTCTCTCTCAGTATTCGTTTTCGTTCCTTGGCAAGATCACTGGACAGCAAAGAAGTTGCGTCTCTCGTCCTCCACAGGGTGGTCCGCAGGATTTGGCAGTCCCTCGTATACAACGTTCGTCGCCACGCCTTGCGACGTTGGCTTGCCCGTGTCTTCGCCGAACAATTCAATGCGCAGCAAGTGCGATTCCTCGTCGTTGAAACTGTGCTCAAAAAAGAGAGCGAGACACCGGACCGAGGCAAACTTTGTCGCGTTCACGCGATACACAACACGGTCCTCTGTTGTCGTCTGTGCGAGCATAATCTCCTCCTGCGGCATCAGCCTTCTGACGGAGTCGAAGCCCCTTACTTCGGCTGGGTTAGCAAAGATCTTCACCTGTGACGGCGCAAAGTCGCTTGTGGGTCCGAGGATAGAAAGTCCTTTGACGCGGCACACAGAGTGGAGAGGAACAAACAGCAGCAGCTCCGGGTCGTCGTCACTGCATAACGGCTCATTGTTGTTGGTCTCGTTGGGGTCGAACACCCTTCTCGCTTGCTCAATGCTCGTTCTTGCTCCCCACTGCTGAAGGAAGTTGAGGTCCACGGAGCTGTTGAGCGGCACGCCGACGGTGAACGAACCATCTCGCATAAACTCATCCCCGAGATGATCGTGCAGTCCGGTGCCTTGTCGGCAATTGCAAGGCATTTTGTCAGCGATAACAATAATAGCAATAGTAAAAATAGCAGTAACAGCGGGGTAAAGTTGGAAGAGTAGCTGTGCGTCACCTTGTTTGAGTGCGAGAGAAATGAACGGAAAGAACGAAGTAAGAGGAGCAACGACAACAGAGGAGAAGGTGCTCTGCCCAACTCATCGGCACCAGACCGCCCCCCACGAAAGTGCTCGCGCAGGGAAGTGTGATGAACGCAGTTGCATTTTGTTGTGCTAACTTTGTCAGCATTCGGTGGAGAGACGGAGCACGAATGGCGTGGAGTACAACTGTACGTTTCCCTCTCTTTTCGCGTGAACGGCGCCTGATGGGGTGGACAAATGTTAGAAGAGTGGCAAGAGAACCGGGGGCTACTACTCTGCCACTCGCGGGTGAGAAAAGAGAGTGAAGAGGATAGAGAAGAGCACAGCAACAACAACAACAAAACCTCATTTATTCTTCCACGGAGCGAATGGAGCAGTGTGGAAACGGAACATCTCGTCGGCTACGGCAGATGGTGGCATGATTCCTTGTTCGGAGAAAATTAACGTGATCATGGAAGGAGGCACAAACTCCACAAATGGGACGACGCCTGTGCCGTCAGGTTGCCTCAGGTCCTCTGTACTGAGCGGGAAGATGTGAGCAAACTTGAAGGTCTCGCACAAGACGTAAAACGGAACGTTCCGTGCCGCTGCCACCGTTGCAATTTGGTTACACCCCGTCGAATGCACCAAGCCGCCGTGCTCTGTCACGCAGTACGCGCCGGCTACAACAAAGTCCACCAAGTTCATGACAGCTCCCACGCCGCTGTCAGGAATGACGGTGCACGACTGCGCCAACTTGTCCTTTAGCCTCATTCCTTCCGGGGTCAACGACACCTTTTCCAGGAGAGCCTCGCCGGCGCCGTTCGGGCAATCTTCGCGGTGGGGAAGCCCCTCACAAATGTAAAAATGCACACCTTCCCTTTCCTGAATAGCACACGCAATGGCGAGGGCAAGCAGGCTGCCCGACCCACTGACTAGAATACGCGACGTGCTGCGGATGAACGGCAGGATGTCGTTGATCAAGTCTTTCTGGCTGCACTCACACTCTTCGAGACGTGCCTGGCACCTGGCGTTCATGTCCAGCAACGTCTTCTGCAAATCGTTAACGCTGGCTACATCCTTCGTCAAAAAGACGCGGAACCGCTCGAAACCGTCACCAAACGGTTCGTACCGCTTCAGTGTTCTCGTAATCTCCGCGTCAAGCTCGGAGAACGTGGTGTACTGTTTGTAGCGGATGAGATCCTGCACCTCTGTGATTGCTTTCACGAGCACGCGCGTGTCATATTCGGCAGACGCGACGTTCATTTTCCTAAAGAGGGGGGAGAGGGGAGAAAAGGAGGCTGTGGGGCGTGCCGACGCCAGTGGAGAGAAGAATGTTGGAGAGGAAGTGTTCTTGTTGACCGTCGCAAGGAAATGCCAAACATGTGTATTGCAAGGTATGGGTGTCGCCTGTTCGCTGGGTGGCCTTCGCCTGGGTGTGCTGCCTTTTGCTGCGAGGTCGCTCGGTTCGGGGTTGTTTTTGGACGATTTCGACGGGTTCTGGACGTTGACCCGAGGCACCGCCGTCCGCCCCGGGGGGGGGGGGGAAAGGGAGCCCCCCCCCCTTGATGCCTCGGCGCAAAGGGCGTCATGTTCGAGACCAGAGAAGCAGCAAACGAACAGTGTGGACAGAAGTGGGAGGGGAGTGTGGGATATCCTTGCTCGGCTGTTTTGGTGGCTCCTTTGTCTCTCCACTATTGTCGTACCAGACTGTGAGAACGAAAATCAAGCATCACGGGCCTACTCCCCCACAGCTGGGGCCGGTTGATAAGTCTGCGCGTGCTACAACTGCGCGACAACAGCGTCTCCGGCTCCCTGCCCGCCAGCTGGAGCGGCCTGTCGAAGTTGGGGCAGATCTTTTTGTCGGGCAGCCAGATTACTGGGACTCTGCCTCCGGAGTTGGCGTCGGGAATGAAGAGCCTGAGCTCCCTGAACCTGGAGGGCAGCCCGATCAATGGCACATTACCTGCTGAGTGGGGTAATTGGACGTCCATGTCCACTCTCTCACGCTGAACTACATGCGGCTCAGCGGGACACTGCCGAACGAGTGGAATG
Source organism: Herpetomonas tarakana (assembly GCA_030849825.1). Classification (NCBI taxonomy): domain Eukaryota; phylum Euglenozoa; class Kinetoplastea; order Trypanosomatida; family Trypanosomatidae; genus Herpetomonas; species Herpetomonas tarakana. Next base: position 64,447 of record JASAOB010002794.1, read on the forward strand.
GGATGGTGAACCTCCGCAACCTGCACCTGGAGTACAACGCGCTCACTGGTGGCCTTCCCGAGTGGCCCAGCCTCGGTCGACTCAATTACGTCAACCTGGCTGAGAATGCGATGGGCGGCTGCCTGAGCCCGTCGTGGGCACGGATGCCGCTCAAGAGCGTTTCACTGTACAGCTCTGCGTACGTGGGCTGCGTCCCGCGAAGCTGGAAGTATATTGTTGCACTGCAGGCCGCTCTCGACGACATGGGCCTCGTCGGTGAAGCGCTGCGTGCGGACAACTGCAGCAGCACGGCGAACGATTGCCCCGCTGAAGTGGATTGGAGCAGCGACAGCACTGTGGACAGCAACCTGAACAGCAACCTGGACAGCAGCAGCAGCGACGACCACACCACCCCAACGCGCGAAC
>JASAOB010002795.1:0-64874 GCA_030849825.1 Herpetomonas tarakana
CCGTGCCGGACTGCGCCTTGCCTCGATTGAGCAACGCTTACCCACCACTTTGTGAATGAACAGAACTCCTTGGCCGGGACAACACTCTACGGTCAGCTATGGGGGCTCGGAGAGTTCATCTGTCCACAGGAAATGTACGAACGAATGGGCACCGCTTGGGAGGACCCTCGATGTTCAATGCCGAGGCGACGATCATGCAAAGCATGCGGATCCGCAAGCTCGCACGTCCTTCATTCGTCATGTCTTGTTGCTGATGGTTGGCTGCAATGCCTCTCCGCCCCGATCCCTCACAGAAGGCGAGTAAGGAGACACTCACCAGAAGCGATGAGTGGCGACAGCCAGTGGTCTGCTCGCAGGGACGTGAGTGGGGCGTGTTCTCTGGGAGCTCGCAGGCCACTTTTGCGTCATGTGGGAAGGCTCCTTGCCCGGTATTTTGCCCAGCAAGCAAAGTGGCGATAGTGGGGCGCGCGACGACATCACGGCCACGATTCGCCTGACCGTGAGTCGTTTGTGTGACGATATCGATTGGTTCACCAGCGCCTCCAAACCACAGCGCCACTGCTTCTGGCAGCTGCTCCATTTCCTTGCCAGTGTCGGCGTCAGCGCTCCCGCGGCGGCGAGTGGTCTGCAGCGGACACCAAGGTGGGCCCCGTGCAGGTTGTCGTGCTTGTGACGGCATCTTCGTCCTTGTCGGTTCCCAACCCGTATGGACCGGACGAGGCCGTCGTCCACCTCGCCGGCTTCACCCAGAAAACCGTCCACTCCCTCGTGGCGGCTCCCGGCGCGTCCGTCTCGGTCACGTACGTCGTCACGGGCCAGGCCCTGCTGGCGCTCCACGAAGCGCAGCCCACCAGCGGCGATGCTCTTCCGGTGGCTTTGCTCTCCGTGCTCGGACGGTCCGCGCCGCCCCGGAGCGGTGGGCAGCACGGGTGCGCCGTGCCTTTTCGTGTTGTGGTTGGGTGCCCTGCCGCGCCGCGGCCAAGTCGGGACGGCCCCTCCCAAACTGCAGTGGTCGACCGCCTCTCGCCGCGTAACCGCGACGGCGTCAGCGAGTCACGGAAACCAAGCGCGGGGGGGGGGGGGGGGGGGGGAAACCAGGTTGGGGGTGGTTGGGGTGTCTCGCGGATGTTGTCGTTTCACGGGTGGCGCGTGGCCAGTCACGAGCCCAAAACAGCACCACAACGGAATGGCATGCACACACAGAAACAGAGGGGGGAGGGAAGTGAAGGACTTCCAGAGGTGAGTGACAGAAGGACGGAGAATACTTTCCTTTGGGATATAGTGCTGTTGAAATCCTCCTCCAACGCTTTTCTCTTGCTTGCACGCCTGCATTTCAGCTCTATTTTCATTCCAGCGAGACGCCAACTTTTTTTCTTGTAGGACTATCAGCAGTAACTGTGCGTTGCCCAGGATGAGCAACGGCGTGTACACTCCGACTCAGGATGATCTGAGGAATGTCATTCAGCTTCTGCACGAGAATGGCGTGGACGTTAGCAACTCGAAGGCTGCCTACCAGAGCCTCAAGGCATACGAGGGCAACCCCCAGTTCTGCATCCTGTTGGCTGCGGTGTACGGGGCGGAGCAGTGTCCTGTCGAAGGGCTAAACTTGCCAGTTCCGTGGACCCAGTACCGGCATATTGCTGCGATCACGTTAAAGAATAACGTCTCTGTCGCAAAGCATGCGCTGGGTGAAGCAGCAGTGACACAGGTGGCGCGCTGTGCTTTGGGCACGTTATGCAACCCGCCTGACGCGCAGCTCGCACGGGCTTCGGCTCAAATTGTGGTGAAGGTGACTGAAATCACGTCGTTTGGTTGGTGGTCTTCGGCACAGCTGGGAGATCTCGCTGACACGCTGTTGAACACACTCCTCCCTTCGGGCGGTCTCAAGACACTTGCGGCCCTCTATGCGTTGCAGTACCTCATGGAAGACATGCCGAAGCAAGTCGGCGTGGCCAGCGAGAGTATTGTGACGCGCGTGGCTCAGCTGGCTACGTCTTCACAGGTACCACTGGAGTTGCGCAAAGCGGCGTTTCGCATGTGCTTCAATGTGTACGAGCGCTCCGCATACCTGGACTGGAATGTCGATGTCCTCAGTCCCCTGCAACAGGGTGTCGTGAACGCAGGCTGGACATTTGCACAAACCTGCACGGCTCTCCTTGAGGTGTCGTGCCACGGTGATTCTTCACTGATGGTAGCCGTGCTCCGTTCCTGTCTGTTTCTCTTGGACTACTTCGACTATTTCTACAATATCACACCTGCCGACCAACAGCGCATGGTGCAGTTTTGGGTGGTGAATACGATGAGCTTGATAGAGAGCACCCCTAACGGTCAAGGCAGTGATGAACTTCTGAGTGCAGGGATTGAGCTCATTACGGCAATTGTGGACTCGTATGAGAACAGCGGCGGCGAATGCTCGGTCAACTTCCTTGTTGACTCTATATCAGCCAATGTCGCAAGGCTTATTCCGGCACTGGCACGAGACGCTGTCATGGCCGACGAAGAGGTTGAAAACATCATGGAGTCTGACGATTACCGCAGTCGAGAACAGGCACCGGTCACTTTTCGGACACCCGGAGCGGGGGGAAAGGATCTCTCCAAGGACGATGCCCTCGATGATGACGAGGCGGCCATGACACTCCGCCGTTCTGCGCTTCGTTGCACCGACAAACTGTGCTCGCTCGCCAGCGAGACCGCTTATCGGGCCTTGATGGAGCAAATCAAACCACTCTGGGGAAGCGAGAACTGGCGTGCCCGGGAGGTTGGCATTGTTCTTCTTGGCACCATGGTGTCAGGTTGCTCCCTCTATCTCCGAGACAACCTGGTGTGGTGCGTAGAGCAGCTCGTCGGGTTTGCGGGCAACGCCAACGAGCATGTGTGCGTGTGTAGCATTGCGCTGTGGTCGCTGTCTCGGTTTACCGAGGAAATCCTCTCGTCCGCCACACAGTGCTGGGATCAGTTTGTGTTAACCATCATTTCGCGTATGCCGAGCACCAGCAAGCGGGTACAACATGCTAGCGTGTCCGCCGTCCGGGGAGCCGTCGAGACAACTCACAGTTTCGGCTGCGAAAGCCGCTTGATGCCACATTTTGAGACCCTTCTCAACGCAATCGCTTCGTCCTTGCCAATGTACTCTAGCATGGGGCTTTCGGTCCTCGTGGATCTGGTCGGCCAGGTGATGGTGTCACTTCGTGGGCTTGGTGCGGAGCATATGATTTCCCAACTGGGCGTCCTTCTGAGCCAGGAACGCGAGAGGAAAGCTCAGTTGTTCGCGCAAACCTATACCGATACCTATGTCAACGAGACACCGAACAGCTTTGTTGACGTTGATGTTTTCTCCTTGGACAGGGGCGTTGTCAGTCTCCTTTCGCTCCAGCCAAACAACGCAGTGGCGACGGCAAATCTGACGATGTACAACAGCGTCCTGCAGGACATGCTGGGGCGAAACCTCACCGAGGAGTCCAACGTGATTCTTGGAGTCATCAACGTGTGCCATGGTTACTTCTGCTGCATATCCACCGATGCACAGCTGGAGTGGATTCGTTCGACATCGGGCAGCTTCCCGCAAAGCATTATGCAGGTGCTGTCGAAGGTTAGCAACACTGCCATTCGGAGCATGGCTGTCGCAACATTGTCCACACTTGTCAAGATGCTTGGGTCGGAGGCAGTACCAGAGCAAGCATACGATCCAATAATGTCGTTCCTCGCCGAGCATGTCTCCAACGAGGACGACGCGGAGCTCAAGTACAACTATGTTCAGCTGGCCATCACCCTCATTCTCCATAACCCCGCCAAATCGTCCGCTTCCTCTACGACAGGTGTGCTGACGGCCATCAACGCAGCACTTCGTAGCGATGTGCACGGGGACACTCAGTACCACTTTATCGGTATCGCGTTTGAGATTTGCCGCCTTTTTTCAGCTGCACCGTCCCTTGTAACGTATTTCAACATGGACATCATCTCTGAGCTGCTGGGCCGCTCCAGCAACGATATCGATAAGTCCGAGGCCACCATCCGTTGGAGTAGCGCGCTGTGCAGTGCTCCGTCCAACCTCCTGGACGGCTTGGCGAAGCGCATCCTGGTGGTGACCTTCAGTTGGCAACAAGCAGCTCACCAGTACCCTGGAACTGCAGAGGCGATCACTGCTGTTCTGCAGCGACTCTCCACCGAGTGCCGTGCCATTTTTGAGCAAACTCTTCGAAGCTACCCGCAGCAGGCACAGCAGATTGTCATGAGTCTCTATTTCAGCTAGACATCTTTCTTGTTCTCTCTTCCTCCGGCGCTGCACTGCTCTGCTCTGCGTACGCTCTCTTTAGCGTTGTAACTATGTGCCCACTTGTATTGTGTGTTCCTTTCCGGTTGTGTCCACTCCCTGTTGACACTACACATAGGACAAAGACACAAGAAGGGCGGGTGAGAGTAGGTGTACTACTCCCGGTGTAGGACGGATAAACTCCTTCCTTTCACTGCAGGTGCACCACCACCACGTCCATGCTCACAGTCTCATTGCACTTCCTCTCTTCCGCAGTGCCGCAAACGTCGCTCCCTCACCCATTCACACTTCTTTTCTACCAGCACCCATTTCTCTTTCCTTCTGCACATCTGATATTCCTTCTTCTGTTACTTTGCTTTGCTCGATCTGATCTGCACAAAGTGCACTCGCGTTGGTTAGCCCGCTAAACGCCAGCTTATTTTTCTTCACCCGAACACACTCGCACCTGAAGACAGGCTGGGGGAGCACCCCACCTTCGATACCCTTTTATATTGCCTTCTCCCCCCAAAAAGAACAAGTTGCAGATGCGCCGCTACTTTGGCAGCATTCAGACAACGGCCCACAAACGGTTCTCCGTGATTCGCATCCCACGTGGTCCGTCCTTTGGTAATGGCCTCACAGCCTTCGTACTCCTCCCAGACGTGATGCAGAAGCGCGGCTACTACAGTCAGCAGCCTGGGGGCTACCCACCCCCTCCTCCGCCGCCGTCGGCATACCCATACGGGAATCAGCCGTACTATGGCGTTGGGTATCCGCCCCCGCAGCCCGACCCGTACGCGCAGCGTTCGCAATCTCCCTTTCCGAGCGAGCTTGGAACAAAGGAACGTCCTATTGTGGTGACATCGGCCCCACAAAAGACATCCTGGGCGACCCGTTTCTGGATGCTGCTCCTCTTTGGCATCGGCGCCAGCTGTCTCTTGAGTCTCATTGACGAGCTGTCCGGTCGCTTCGGTGCTAACGACATGAACAACCCCTCCAAGAGCTCCAGCATCGCGCGCGGTGGCCTCTCTAACATGTTTGGCTCCTCCGATGCCAAACCGGTGAACCTGGCGGATCTGGAGACCACCTTTGAAGGAATCCGTGGCTGCGACGAAGCCAAGAAGGAGCTGGAGGAGATTGTCGAGTTCCTCAAGGACCCTGAGAAGTTCCGTGAGCTTGGCGGTCGTCTTCCTAAAGGTGCGCTACTCGTTGGGCCACCGGGCTGCGGTAAGACGCTTCTCGCCAAGGCTATCGCGAAGGAGGCGGGTGTCAGCTTCTTCTACGCCACCGGTAGCGAGTTTGACGAGATGTTTGTTGGTGTTGGCGCTCGCCGCGTTCGCGATCTTTTCGCTGCCGCCAAGGCCCATGCACCCGCCTTGATCTTCATTGACGAGGTCGACGCTCTTGGTGGAAAGCGCTCTCGCTCCGACCACGCGTACTCCCGCATGACTCTCAACCAGCTTCTTGCGGAGATGGACGGCTTTCAGTCGAACGAGGCGGTCATTGTGCTTGCCGCGACCAACACTCCCGAGACGCTGGACAAGGCTCTGACCCGGCCCGGCCGCCTTGACACGACCATCTCTGTCGACCCGCCAGACATGAAGGGCCGCGCGGAGGTCGTGCAGGTGTATCTCGACAAGATCAAGCGGGACAGCTCCGTCGACGCCATGGACATCGCCCGCGGCACCACTGGCTTTACAGGGGCTGAGCTGAGCAACCTAGTCAACATGGCGGCTATCCGTGCCGCTGTGCTCAACAAGCCCGCTGTGACAAGTGAGGAAATCGAGTACGCCAAGGACCGAGTCATGATGGGTGCCGAGAGCAAGAAGGTCATTCCCGAAGAGGAACGCCGTGTTACGGCATACCACGAAGGCGCCCACGCTCTCACGGCCATCTTGTTGAAGGACCAGGGAGCCGAGCCTGTCCACAAGGCTACCATCGTGCCACGCGGGAGCGGTATCATGGGACTTGTTCAGCAGCAGCCAGATAAAGACCGCTACAGCCAGAGCAAGCGACAGTGCCTCGCCCGTATCAAGGTCTGCGTTGCTGGGCGTGTCGGCGAGGAGATTTTGCTTGGCCCGGACGACGTCACGACAGGCGCGGGGTCCGACTTCCAGCAGGCGACAAACATGGCCCGCCACATGGTTCGCCGGTTCGGTTTCAGCAATTCTGTCGGGTTCGTCGACTACGAATCGGCTGACAAGCCCGAAGGCGCCTACATCTCCGACGAGACAAAACAGAAAATTGAGAGCGAGGTCAACGCTATCATCAATGATGCTTATGCTGAGACGAGAAGGATGCTCCTCGAGCACCGCAAGGAGTTGGAAACGGTTGCCAACAGCCTGCTCAAGTACGAGACTCTCAGCGGGTCCGATCTGAACCTGATTCTCAAGGGCGAGCCCATTCCCGACCGCACTCCCAGGCTAAACACCAGTAGCAACCCTTCTCCCCCCAAGTCTGGTGCTAGTGGCAACAACATCTCCCCGGGCGGCAAGTCTCGCACTGTTCCCATTTCCTAAACAGGAGTAGTTTCCGTGGAGACAAAGCAAACCGGAGACTGGAAGGTGCAGGCTTTCCCTATGTCTTCCCTTCCTCTCGTCTCTTTGCGACTATTATTATTACCACTACGACAGATGATCGCGGACTCCTTTCCACAGATTTCTTCACATGCGGCAAAATCACACCATAGCTTCTCTGGTCTTCACCCCTCGCCGCAAGCGTAGCAGAATGAGTGCGAGGAAAGGGGGAGGGATGCACACACGCACAAAAGATGACATCGACTCTCTTCGAAACACCTCTCACCTCTCTTCTTTCTCATTCTTGTGAAGACTGCCAGCTTCTGTACTTCACCCCTCTCCCCCCCGGAGGTCTATCAACTTTGCCTCCATTCGCCATGCCTTACTTCTCTTCTACCACGCACTCTCCAATGACCCTTCACTTCACTCCATCTGCCTCGTCCTTTTCGTCTTTCCACGGACCGAGAGAGAGAGGAATGAAGGGAGATTAATCTACCAGGATAAAGGAACGAGGGAGCTCTGTGCCCTGTGGGCTTTTTGCGTGCACCTGCTTCGTACCTTTCCCCCACCACCCTCCTCTCTCTTCTTTGTTGTTGCTGCTTCGTTCTTCGTGTCACTTCCTCCTTGAACCGCGGTGGTGCGTGCACGCCGAGGGGTCTGCTGCTGGTTGGCTTTGCCTCCCTCTCCGATTTGTTTCCGTTGCGTATCCTTCTGGTAGTATGGCGAAGCCCATGTCGGTTGTTCCTCCTTTTCTCCCAGTTTACCCTCAACTATCACAGTCCTCCAAAGACATCTAGGATGGCGAGTCGTCATGCGCTTCCTGGACCCACAAGCTGCTGCGTTCCGGGGGACTGAGGCAGGGGACTGCCGGCCAGTTGACTTGAGTGTTCATTTCGTGGATGGATAGTGTCATGTTGCCGTGTGGAGCCTTCTTTCTCCGCTGTTCTCTTCTGATGTTTCACTCCTCTCCTTCACGCTACTCCTTTCGATGCACCTGTACACCACAAGGTTGTAGGGAGTGATCTCTTTCCACCAGTCTGAATCTCCCACACACACACACACGGTGGGTTTCGTTGACTTCGTGCTCTTTACTCGTCTAGTAAGGGCCACGAAGCTCAACCGACGAGAATGATGCGCGGAGTTTGCCGTTGGCCTGTGGCGAGCAAGGTGCCCGCACCTGTGGTGTTGGGTGGGTGCTGCCGATGGCAGTCCCAGCAGGCAACAGGGTCTTCGCGGGACAAGCAACGATCGCAACCGAATGCGGACCCCAACACCGGCAGCCAAATCTCCATTGTTGAATCCCCCGACATGACGCCCCACTTGCAATTCGGCTTCAACAACCTGGAACACATCAAACTGCAGGACGTTGACCCGGCGCGGCGCAAGCGCACCGACATTGAAAAAGAGCGTGAGATGCGCAGCCGGTTCGGCCCGTACGGCCCCGGTGAGCGCCTGACGAAGAGCTCCCAGCAGACGAGGCGGGACATGCTCGAGGAGCAGCAGGACGTCGACGGCTTGCCGTGGGAGGTGCGGTGGAAGAGGTCACTTATCCCCACTTCGGAGGAGGTAGTTCAGGATATTCGCGACCGCTTCGATCTTTACGTGCAAGACCCCATTGAGCGCGAGCAGGAATGGTACCTGCACTGGAAGGATCGCGGCTTCAAGATCCAGAAGGACCGCATGATTTGGCCGCAAGGCTACACCGATTACCTGGACCACTATGACGAGAACGGCCGGCGGCGTGTGTTGCCTAGCGAGCAGCGGTGGTCAGACTCTTCGTGGAAGCACTTGGCCGACACCCGTTATCGTGATCGCATGTGGTTGATTGAGGGTGAGGAGCGGAAGGCGGTTCATCAGAGTTTGCAGAGCGACCGCGTACTGATGGAGGAGGAAGAGCAGCGCCAGCTAGAGATGGGGGACGTCTTCCACGGCATCGTGTCGGGCGTCGTTGACCTTGACCCGGATCAGACCTACCAGGCGCTTTCGGGAACAGCTGACCCGCTCGAAGTCGCAAAGACCAAGATGAAGATTCAGGCCTACGGCGCAGGTCAAGCCCTGGAGGCAGGAAAGCAACCGGACCCAGCGAAGCTCGATCCGATTTCCGGCTTTCCCAAAGCAGACATGGAGCCTCTGCCAAGCGGGCTCACGGTGGAGCAGGCGGCGGCCATTGCGACCCAGGCCAGCATCCAGAACGAAATGATTGAGCAGGAAGCGGAGGCTGCGAGGCAAGCTGGCATAGACCCCACCACAACGTTCATGAAAGGTTACACAAAGAAATCCAAAGAGTATCAGGATAAGCCCATGCTGCGAACGCTGGTGGAGGGACAGATGGAGCGAATGAAGCGGCTCAAGGAAGAGACGAAGCGGCTGGAGGACGCTGCGGCAGGCGACGGCGCAGGGCAAAAGCGCCTCAGCGAGGTCGAAAAGGTGATTGGTGAGATCGAAGAAGGGATGGCGACTGCCGGTGAAGAGGCCGCGTCGACGCCACTTCAACAGGTGAAGGAGGGCTTCATCGAGGTAGAAAGCCGTCCGGAGGACGCGGAGCCATCGATTCCGCAGGAGATGTACCGCGTGCCGCAAAGCCGTGAGCTGGACGAAATGCCTGACTGGTACCGCCAGACCCTCGTAGACACGGAACCCATGATCAGATCATACGGGATGATGCGCGACCCGCTCGAGGAGCACGTCCCCGAAGAGAGCTACTACACCCAGCCGCCTATGGTCGAGGAGACTCGCATCACCAACGATGACGCGTATGCAGGGGCCTCCGCGTTCGACGAAGGAAAAGTTCACAAGTTGAAGTCGATGCCTGAGCTGGTGGATGGCTACAAGCCGCTGCCTCTCTTCCGCGAGGTCTCCAAAGACGGCACCCTTGAGGCCGCCACCGAGGCCCAGCGCTCGGCCGAAGAGGCCGCCGCGATGCTGGACAAAGACGGGAAGCCGCTGAAGAAGTCGGAGCGGCTGCGACGGGAGCGCCAAGAGCGCCTCCGCAAGAGTAAGGTGCAGTATGATCCCGACATCCTGCTGCCCACGCTCCCGTGGGAGACGGACTCTATCGTTGACCCGTACCGCGGCGTCGGCAAAGAGGATGCCGTTGACTTTGACAAGGCCAAACTGGAGAAGACCTGGAAAGCATACCGCGAGTCCTTCCAGCAGGCTATTACCGAGTTTGGAAATCTCACCCAGGTTACCAGTGAGGATAAGTGTGAGAAGATGCTGTACGACACAATGGAGCGCTTCCGCGACGGCAACGTGGGTGACCACCCAGAGATCGCCGATGAGCAGGAGGTGGTCTTCCGTCTCATTTTCGAGGCTCACACAAAGCACTTCCTGGCTGACTTCTACAAGTTCAAGGGCAACCGCATGACCGAGGCCAACACGGCCAAGGCCGAGGCCGACGAAATTCTGCGCAGAGCATCAGCCAAGAGCAAACTGCTGGGCCAGAACTTCATGAACTTCATCCAGGAAATGACCTCACTGGAGCTGGACTCTATCCGCAAGAACCCGGTACAGCGCTACGCTGTTTTGATCCGCGACAAGAAATACGAACCACTCACCAAGCCTTTCATGAAGTGGATTCAAAATGAGCTTGGCGAGTTCATTAAAACGGAGTTCCAGAGCATGGAGCAGCTGGACACGCACCGCGAGTTCCTTACCAAGCACTTGAACGACGCCAGGCACCGCTGCCCCATGCGCGTCGAAGGCGTCTCCGACGGCTCGCGCGACGCGGCTGTGGAGGCACTTTACCAGTGGTGCCGCGGCGCGCTTGCCTTTTATGCGGCACGGCACCTGATGGAGATGTACAAGCAGTTCACCGACTCCCGCTTCCGCTCACACGCCGAGTCCTTGTACGAGGACTCCATCGAGCTCTTCACCAACTACGCCAAGGCGGGGAAAGACATTGTGCAGATTCCCGTGCCGGACGCCGACCCACCCTACGAGTACGACGAGAAGGAGTTCCTCGACGGCGAAAATGCTGTCTTTGCCGAAATCACTGGCCTCCTCGACAAGGCCGAAGCGCTGTGGCACTCGGGTTCGACGAAGCGCTGGTACCCCATGATCGACGAGACGGAGTACATGTGGTTCAACGAGCGCCGTGGCCGCATCACGCTGGCCTTGGACATTTCCGACCGCTGTCTCGAGAATGTGAACAAGAAGACGCATCCCTCGATCCACCCGTTCCCCGAACGTGCCCGGGTCTTTCTGGAGGGGGCGCCGCTCACGCAGGAGACAGCCGAGCACCTCTGGCTGCGGCACATGGGGGACCTTTACTGGGAGCACTCGGAGTTTATGGCGCGCATGGGCCGCTATCAGACCGCCAAGTCGTACCGGGAGAAGTGCCTCAACTTCTACCACGTGGCCATTCGAACCGCGAAGGAGCGGCTGCCGCCGTCGTGGAAGGCACCGTTGCTGACAGAGGCAAAGTTCCTGCTGCGTGTGTGGGAGCCCGGCCAGGACGTGGAGCGTCACCTGCGAGAAGTGGAAACGGTGGTGAACAAGCTCTTCGCCGCAAAAGAGCCACGCCATTGGGTGGAGCCGTTCACGGAGTTGCCGTACCGTCTGGCGGTGGCGCACGCCAACCTGCCCGCCTTTGGCGAGTACATCACCAAGGAGGTGACACACCGCCTGCAATGGCAGCCGTCGAATGAGCTGCTCATGCGGAATATGGAGCACCGCGCGCAGGGCGGGGCCAACTTCGCTGAGCTGGATAAGTACTTCAGCACCTTCAACGAGGTAGCGGAGAGGGCCTTCCGCTCAAAGATCCTCAAATGGCGCGCAATGGAGCACGAGGGATCGGACTCTTATCTCTTCTGGACCCACCTCTACTTCACCTTCCGTGTGTACCCACAAAATAGGGAAGAGGTGCAGCGAATGTGGGACATGTACGAGCCGGCGTACTGGTACACGTACACACAAAGCGCGCTGGCGTCCCGTCCCCGCGGGCAGAACTTGATCAATGACACCCTGCGCCGCATGTGCCAGATTCTACTTCCCGGGGATGCGGAGCAGAAGAAGACCCTGCTAACAGAGCTGACCAAGGTGCGCGAGAAGATGTCGCACTTCATCGACAGGAACGAGCTTGATCGCACCATCAACGCGCTGGAAACTAGCCTGTCGGACCCCACCAAGCCGACGTACACGTACGGGACCGGGCTGCTCTTCAAGGAGGCACGTGCACAGGAGAGTATCGCTCGCAACCCCTTACTTCGCACCACATTAGCCTCCAAGGACTACGCGGAGCTGCAGCAGAGACAGCGCGACGTCAGGGAGCACGGTAGCACGCTTAGCCCGCAGCAGGCCGCGCGCATGAAGGACACAAACAGCGGGCTTCAGGACGACGTTCTCGGATCCCAGCCTGATCTGTCCACAAAGGAGCTGTTTGAAAGTGGACATTAGAGACGTGCCAGAGCGTTCCTCTGCTTTCTATGCTTTCCCTTCTGCCTCTTCTTCTTCCCTTCTTCCCTTTTTTCTGGTTTGAGTCGTTGTGTGCGTGTCTTCGTGTTGGAGGTGCAGTCGTTGGTGGACGCCTGCTTGCGTTCCCTTCTCCATTTTTTTGTAGCGAAAGTTCCCTGTTCACATAACTCTTTTCTCTTCTTCTCTCTTCGGTGTCTATCATGCCGATGAGACACTGGAGGAAAACGCGCAGATACGATTGTTGAAAGAGGTGCTCTTTGGTGGAGGGGCTTACGTGACAATGGCGCGTTCCGCTTCTGTGCCGCCATGTCGATCAACTGTACTCGCGGCGGTAGAAGAGTGGCATAGCAAACAAAGACACCACAAAGGACAAGCTCTTCCCCATGCACCTCTGTCTTCCTTCCTTGTTCTCCTTAACCCCTGATCCCGGCGAGAAAACTCTCGCAGAAGCCCACACACGCGAGCGCCACCCATTCCCACAGGACTCTCTACTTCTCGCTGCTGCGAATCCCAATCCCATTCCCTTTCTCTCGTTGATTGCCTCCTCCTCTTCTTGTTGCACGTAATGCCGTCTCGGGTTGTAGCAGTATGCCTGTTGCTGTGCCTTCTTCTTCTGGTGGAGCGGGGTGGCGCGCAGATCCCTGAGGTTCCGCCCCAAGATCCCGCCAAAGGCATTGCTCTTCCGGCTGTCAAGGTGGGCATCATCAAGGGCCACTCGTGCGACCCCACCTATCTTGTCCAGCCAGCTATGCACGTCTTCATTGACGCTGACATCTACATTGACGATGGGACCCCGCTGAAGAAGGCAAAGCCGGTTCTCATCTTCAAGAGGAAGCGCATCCACGGCGTAAAGCGGTTCAACTTCATTCCTGGTATCGAGCTGGGCATCGTTGGCGCCTGCGCTGGAGAGAAACGGTCGATCCGGTTTCCCGCCGAGCTCGGGTTTCCAGAAGGTGCCAAGAAGTACCACATCCCCCCAAACACGCCGCTCAAGGCTGTTGTGAGCATTCACGGCTACTTCTTCGTCCCTGAGGAGGAGATGGAGGCTGACAAGAGCTTTGAGGACCCCGACATCAAAACCATCACGGGTGGCAAAAGCCTCAAGAAGGAGAAGTATGACCGAGTGAAGCAAGTGTCCACGCAGAAGGAGTTCGACTCCTTGGTAGCGGGCAAGACCGCTGTCGTGTTCGTCTACACAACCTGGTGTGGTCCGTGCGCGTTTGCGGAGGAGGCAATGGCGGAAGCCGCCGATCAGCTTTCCGGTGGACTTGGCGGCGACACTTCTCAGCCCGTGGTGGTGTTGGGTGTAGACGCTACACGCCCCACCGACGCGAAGTTTGTGGAGAGTCTTGGTGCCGACGGCTATCCCACAATTCTGGTTCGTCTGCCGGACGGTGTGCAGAAGCAGTACTACGGAGCACGGACGGCGAAGGATCTCATCCAGTTCATTGAGAAAGAAGTCGCGTCGCGTGCGGCGTAGCGAAGACGAGGGTCCTTCTCCCTGGTGACCTTAGCCGGCTTTTCGTCGGTGCAGGTGCCCTCGCACGAAACCCCAAAGGCCAGCCCTTTTTGTCTTTTCTTTCCTTCTCCCTTTCTCCTCGCTTCTCTCCATTCACATCCAACTACAAAGCAACTCTTCTCACTCCAAAGCACACATACTGCTCTCCAACTCCCCCTCCCCCGTTACAGCATAAACGCAGAACCAATGTTAACAAGATAAAGGGACTTAGGATGGGTGGGGGTATCCCTCCACAAGAGAGAAAGCGTTAGACACGCTTGCTCCTTTTCTGCCTTCGGTCACTGGGTACTCTCGGTGCTCGATGAGCGGAATGCGCACGGTGGAAGCTGGGTACTGAGGACGGCGGCTTATCACGCATTGCTCTTTGCTTCTGCGTGATTCCCTTTTTCTTCAGTAGGACTTACGCGTCCGGGACACAAGACACATCTATTTTACTTCCCTTTTGCGACCTCGTGACAGAGACGGACTGTGTTGCGAAGGAAGGAAAGACACGAAGAGAGAACAGGGCAACAACAGAGCGCTGCAAGACGTGCCTTTGTCCTTCCCATTTTCTTTCCACATGCCTCTTGTTACGGCGACAGATGACGACGCCTTTGTGGCGGAAATCTCGAAAGAGATGGAGGAGCAATGCCGCCGCGGCCGAGAGAGCAGTGCTGCCATGATTGAGGAGTACTTGCGCCGCCGCCTGCAGGCAAGCGAGGAGGCAAAGAGGAACGAGATGGCTGAGCACGAAGCTCGTTTCGAAGCTTCCGCAGCACAAATGCGAAGCGACAAGGACGCACTCGCGCAAAAGTTGGAGAAGGCGGGACAGCAACTGAATCGTGCTGCCAAGGCTCTTGGGGACGCCAATGACAGGCTTCTCGGGCAGCGTTGCCTCGGTACGTGGACAAGGCTTCCTTGCCAGCGCAAGCAGGACCAACAGAAGGCGGCGCAACTCGCCAAACAGAATGACGAGCGACAGCTTCACCACTGCTACTTGCTGTGGCGCCTCTTCTCCGCTGCGCGGCATCAGCGCCGGCAGGCCAACGCGGACGCCAAGAAGCTGCAGTACCAGTTGGAGGAGCTGAGTGGTCAGATTGACGTTTTCAAAGCGCGGCTCATTGAGGAGAAGAGGCAGAATGAGGAAATGGACAAGCGCTTGAAGGATGCCTTTGTGCGTGGTGTCAGTGCCTTGAATCGCGAGGCCGTCCAGGCCCTCCGCGGTGCTCCCGCCGAAACGGATGTCACCGCCATTGAGGACATCCTGAGCAAACACGGCGGCTCCCGACGAAACTCGAACGTCTCGCCGCCTGCGGAACATGACGTCAGCAATAGCAACCTGGGCCTCCACCCTTCCCCCAGCGATGCTGGGTACAGCACAGACGAGGCCAGCAGGCAAGGGATCTGCCCCGTCCACCACGTGGACGGCAACAGGAACTACTACCACCGTTGCTACGCTCCGGCCACCTGCGATCTGGGCTCTGCAGGCGCTGCGAGGCGGGCTCCGTTTGTGGTGCACGGGAATGTGCAGACTGTGCCAAGTTACACGGCTGGCGTAATGACAAGGTCCGCTCCTGCCAAAGCCAAACCGTCCCGATTCCGGTTCTAGTGCCTCTCACCCCCTTCCCCCGTCTTCTGTCTCCTACTCTCTCCTTTGCCGTGCTGGCCGACCTACACGGGGATTTCTTCTTCTCTCCCTGCCCTATTCACCGAATGCTTGCCAACGTGTCCTGCCGCTCTCTCACCTTTGACGAACCATAGATTACTTTCTCCTGTACGCTTCACCGCCCATCTTCGCGCGCTTTCACCGCCTGACGTTTTCTCCTCAAAGTCTGGCGCGCTTGTACCCTCGTGCCGTGTATGTGCACGCACATAAACCAGACAGTTTTGCGCATCACGGAGCTGGATGAAACAGATACTGTATGTGGCGGAGTCTTGCACACAAAGCGCGGCATACGGAAGCATGTCGGAGAGCATTCCCATGCCAGACTTCCTCTTCTCTCTCCTTCCCTTCTCTCATCCAGACAGCTGGCACTGAAAGCAGCTTTCCCCCTGTCTTTCTCCTTTCCCGAACTTGCCACAATGAATCGCCATTTGAATCCGCTGGCCATTGTGAAGATTCTCGACGCTCTTAACATTCGAAGAAAAGCAGCCTTGCTCTCACTGCCCTACATGTCTTCCGAGGATGAGGGGCCAGCAGCCAAAGGCTCCTCGCTCAGACACACACATTCGTACAATCGACACCTGGTCTCCCCTTTGAGTGCCGAGAGGGAGTGCAACGACTTGGTCGAAAGTGCAATCTCCGCGGCCATTGAGCTGCAGCCCGAGCACGCGGAGACGGCAGAGAAAGGCTTGGCTCCATCTGCAGACCTGCCGCTGTCATCTTCACTGCCCCCTCTCGCGCCTTTGCCGAGTGGGGAGAAAGGGAGAAGAGTCAGGGATGGAGGGACACCCGTCCCCCATTCACCCACACCCTATGCGGAGATTGGCTCCGCTCTGGAGGGCCGTCGTCTGCAAGGGCTTTCCTTTGATGGCCTCCGTTTCACCGCGAGCTTCAACCGTAGCGACCTGAGCAGGACGCGCTTCCGCAAATGCTACGCTGCGCACAGCACCTTCAACCTCGCCCGGCTCACCGAGGCTGACTTCACCGGCGCACAGCTGCACTCTTGCAGCTTTGTGGGCACTGAGGCGCGGCGGGTGAGCGCCAGGAACTGCCGGTTTTCGCACTGCCAGTTCAGGCAATGTGACCTGCGTCACTGGGATGTGCGTGGGGCAACCTTCTTCCGCTGTAGCTTCACGTTGTCGGATCTGTGCGGCTGGGCCTACGACGGGCAGACAGTGATCATCGAACCGGTTGATTGGAGTCGCTGCCGACGCTTGGCATGGCACGTGCAATCGGAGATGCCTGTGGGGGACTGCCGTGTGGTGGGCAGCGGGGCAGAGCACGCCCTCTCGCTGCCACCAGCGGTGAAGCCAGGTCGCCAGCGCCGCCACCCCACCAGTAAGAGACAGCGGCAATAGCTACCTCCCTCTTCATCTCCTTCCTTCTTCTCTTCTGCGCCATCTCATGCCGCTCTCTTTACCTCGCGGCTCTCTCGTCAGGTGAAGACAGCATCAAAGAAGAGCGCATCTGTACAAGAGGCAAATGCCACTGGGTGGCGTGGGGCACATACACCGCAGCGCACTTTTTTTCTTCTTCGCCGTTTGGACACTACGATTTGTTGAACCAGGTGCTCAGACAGAACTTGAGTTCACGTTAGAGAAGCCACACCGTCACCGCAGCTCCTTTCCTCCGTTCTTGTATCCCCCCCCGCCTCTGATGCCTGGATCATGGTGTTGCATTCGGCAAGACTCTGGGGTAGCGGGCAGCGGCCGCGCATGTGAGTACTATGGCTGCGTGCCGAAACTGGCGCCGCTTGACGGGTCGACGCTGGGCACCAGCGAGATCCTCGGGCCATCTGTCGTGAATGTGTTCACTGGTGCCCATCTGCCACACCTGCTCAGCGACCCACAGGAGCTGCCCCCGCAGCCTCCCCGAACCCTCCGTGTCGTCGTCATCAGCGACACCCACGAGCGGCACCGAGAGATGCTCGTACCGCGTGGCGACCTCCTCGTTCATGGCGGGGACATCCAAGAAGGCATGGCTTTTGGGAGAGACGGAAAGGGCGCCGTCAAGGACTTCTTTGCGTGGTTCAACGACCTTGACTTACACCCGCACCCGGCAAAGGTTGTTATCGGGGGCAACCATGACAAAGTAATGGTGAAGATGAGCCGCCAGGCAGTGCGCGCCATGGCCGATCCCGCACTATACCTCGAGGACGAAAGCGCTGTGCTGGAGCCGCTCGGGCTGCGCATATTTGGCTCCCCCCGCTCCACCGCGAACTCCCGCCTGAGCCCAAACGAGGCGTGGCAGTCGGCGGCGGCGTGGAAGCCGTTTCGAGCAGCCGGACCAAGTCCACTGAGCGGGCACGAGAGCTCGCGGCGCTCGCGTGAAGAGGAGGACGAACCGCTTCCCATTGGCCAACACACCCCACTGTTGGACGGCACCGACACCAAAGGGAGCTCGCACGCACGGGGTGGCGCCTTGAGGGGGAGAGCCGAGGGCACGGGCACCTCGCACGCCTCCGCTGGCGCTCGTCCCTACGCGTTGCGTCTGGAAGGGGAGGAGCCGCACGGTCCTGTTGACATTCTGCTCACACACCAGAGCCCCGAGTTCCCAGAAGAGCGATGCCCTTTGGACACCCAACCCATCGTGCGGTACGTCAACTCTGTGAATCCTTGCCGCGTTCACCTGGGTGGACACCTCCACGGCTCCCACG
The DNA here is from genome assembly GCA_030849825.1 of Herpetomonas tarakana. Lineage (NCBI taxonomy): Eukaryota > Euglenozoa > Kinetoplastea > Trypanosomatida > Trypanosomatidae > Herpetomonas > Herpetomonas tarakana. Next base: position 17,998 of record JASAOB010002795.1, read on the forward strand.
GCCTTCATCGCATCCCCGTTCCACCACAAGTCGCGGAGCACTTTGGCTACGTGGCGGTGGACTCGGCAGGTAACAAGACGGTGACGCCGCTACCTTTTCTCCCATCCATTAACGCCTCCATGCTCCTCGGCTCTCTTTGCAACAGCACCCTGCAGCCGGCGTCGGTGATTGATCTCGAGATCTGATCGTGGATAACGCTTATACAGAGTACACCTATCTACAAGGGACCGATCCCGATGCCCCCCTCCCCCTCCCCCCCTCCCACTTCATCTCCACTACACCGTTGCTTCTCCCTTCGTTGCGTTTTTGCGCTTCACCCTCGGACAGTGTCAGGATGAATCGGGAGAATCACTTCTAGCAACTATGCCACCCGAGGCCGGGTGCCCCCGTTTCTCGTACCTGTGTCTGTACCAAATGCATCCGAGCTCTCCTTCGCTCCTCTCCCCCACTCTCCCCCACTCCAGTTTTCATCGGTATTATCTCATTTCGCGATTGTAGTCCCCCCCTTCCTTTGCTCCCTTTTCTCTTGTCATACACCAAGCAAAAGAAAGCACAGAAAAAAAGTGTGCCTTACCTGCGTGCCCTTCCTTATTCCGTCGGCCACACCTTTCAGCACCTCTCGTCAAAAGTAGCTTCCATTTTCTCACTTCACCTCCCCACACTTGTTTCGTAACGGTATAATGTTTCGCTTCCGCACGCTGCCTCGCATGGCCACCGCGGCCACAATGGCTGCCGCCCTCCGCTGGGTCTCCATCACGCCCATCCCGATGCCCGCGCTCTCCCCCACGATGGAAAAGGGCAAGATTACGGAGTGGTGCAAGAAGCCTGGCGATGCTATTAACCCTGGCGACACCTTCTGCAAGGTGGAGACCGACAAGGCCGTGGTGTCCTACGACAACGTGACCGAGGAGGGCTTCCTAGCGCGCATCATCATCGACGCGGGAGGGGAGACCGCCGTCGGCGACACTGTCTGCCTCATGGTGGAGGAGAAGGCCGACGTTGACTCTGCTGAGGTGAAGAACTGGAAACCCGAGAGCGGTGATGCTCCTGCTGCTGAGGCCCCTGCCCCTGCCGCCCCCGCTGCTGCCGCGCCAGCGCCTGCTGCTGCTGCGGCCGCTCCTGCTGCTGCCACCCCGAGCGGAGATCGTGTCATTGCTTCTCCATACGCGCACAAGATCGCCAAGGAGAACAACGTCTCCCTCGAGGGCATCAAGGGCACTGGCGGCGGTGTGGGCCGCATCACATCCAAGGATGTCCAGAGCGCTATTGCCAGCGGCTCCGCCACCGCACCCGGCGCTGCCAAGGCTGCTGCTGCCCCTGGTGCTGGTGCTGCTGCTGCCAAGTCTTCCGCCCCCGCTCCGAACAAGGGTGCCGCTGCTGGTAAACCCGTCGCCGCAAAGGGCCTTCCTCCGGCGAACCCCAACTACACGGACATCCCCGTAACCAATATGCGCGCCGTGATCGCGAAGCGCCTGCACCAGTCCAAGAACGTAGAGGTCCCGCACTACTACCTCTTTGACGAGTGCCGCGCCGACAACATGATGGCCCTGATCGGCCAGCTGAACGCCAAGGGCGGCGGTGACTACAAGATCACCGTCAACGATTACATTATCAAGGCCGTCGCGCGCGCCAACACGCTTGTGCCCGAGGTGAACGCCTCCTGGCAGGGCGACTTCATCCGGCAGTACAACACCGTTGATGTGGCCGTTGCCGTTGCCACCGAGTCTGGCCTCATCACCCCCATCATCTTCAACGCACAGGCCAAGGGCCTCGTGCAGATCTCGAAGGAGATGAAGTTGCTCGCAAAGAAGGCGCGCGACAACGCCCTGCAGCCGGCTGAGTTCCAGGGCGGCACGTGCTCCGTGTCCAACCTTGGCGCCACCGGCATCCCTGGCTTCACCGCCATCATCAACCCTCCGCAGGCCATGATCCTCGCCATCGGGTCGGCCAAGCCCAAGCCCCAGATGATCAAGAATGAGGAGACGGGCGAGTTTGAGATGACGGGCAAGGTGGAGATGGTGGTGGACTTTACCGCCTCTTTTGATCACCGCGTTGTCGACGGCGCTCTCGGCGCCAAGTGGTTCCAGGGCTTCCACGACGCCATCGAGAACCCGCTGTCCCTCCTTCTGTAAGTCGTTGCCTAGCGCGCTGCCTTATGGGCTACTCTAGCGACAGACAGGTGCACCAAGGGGCTCTCGGCGTGGGTACGACTCCCTCTCCCGCCTTTACCCCTTTTTGTTCTTCTTCTTCAGCTGTTTATCGCCCGCCCCCTGCACAGCGGAGAGGTCTATTTCATGTCTCCACAAGAAGAGTAATAAATGCATCATTTTGGTCGGAAAGCTGTCTTCAAGAGAGAAGGAGTTCACGCTGCGATGTCCCCTTCCCCCCCTCCCCCCATAGCCGTTCCCTCCCTCTTCCTGTTTCCTTCGCGCGGTATGACCCTTTCCCTCCTCTTCTTCTCCGCTTCTTGTGCAATTCAAAAGATCTTCTCTCTTGACATCTGTTTCTCCCTTTCCCCGTCTCTCTCTCCTCTTCCGCTTCTCCCGGGTTTTAAGAAGAGGATTAGGAAAGCGGATGGGAAGGATTGAACATTATCTGCAATCACGAAAAGCCCACGCACACGCACACGCACGCACATGCGTACACATGCTGCACACCTCCCCATGCACACGCCCATGCAAAGCAGTAGCTAGTTCGTGTCCCTTTCTCCTTTCTATCGAGCCCTCTCTCTTCCTTCTTTCCTTTCCCCCCCCCTTCTACAACCGACGCTATGCCATAACAGCCGCCACAACATAGGAAAGAGATGTATGGGGAGGTGAGCTTCCTTGCAGAAGGGAGAGGAGTGCATGAGTGAGTGAGTGAGCCATTGTCTGCCCGCCTCACCTGTTGTCAAGACTGCGTTTGGTGCGCTCCGGTAGGGAGCGCACCGCCTCCACGGGAGGAGGGGTAGGAGGGGAGGGAGCTATGGTCCTCCACGAATGGCATGCGCATTGCGACGAGACATGGGAAAGGAAGGCGCCTGCTCTACTGCGAACATCATGATATTCTCTCTCCTTCCTCAAAGGCACAGAACACGCCTAGTGGCGTTTAGTGTTCCCTGCCCATCCACTTTGCTTTTCATTGCTTACCCCCTACCCGATCATCCGCTACTCCCCTCCCCCTCCCCCCACCCACACATACACCCACCCCAAAGACTGCTCTCCTTCCTTAATCACTCTGGAAGCGGCATGCCTTCCAAAGGCAAGCAAATATCCGTGATCATTGCCGGTGCTACCGGCATCACCGGTCGCAATCTGGTTACCCGGCTTGTTTCGCACCCAGACGTCTCCCGCGTCGTTGCCTTGGCGCGGCACCCGATCCCGGTGAACCGCTGGACTTCCGTGTTCCCCAATCTGCATTCTGGCGACGCCCTCCGCTATCTCTCCGTCGTGCCGGTGGACTGGGTGAAAGTGCTGGCTGACACAGCCAACATCCCCTCGTCATACGTGAGCGATGGCGTGTGGAGACAGCACGAGGAGGAGCACGAGCGCCTTCACTTCTTGAATCACATGGCGAACCGCACGAGGCTTGGCGCCAGCGGGGGCGGCACCAAGCGGTCCACTGACGCGGCGCAGAGAAGCGGCTCAGGCGAGCACGGCTCGGGTGCGGGACCACTGTCGTCTGTCGGCACGGTGGAGTCAGCCGTGGGCATCCGGCCGGTGGGGTACGTCAAGTTCATCCCACGGGGCAGCTTTTCCGCGCGCATGGAGAGCGACGAGCGCAGACGTGAGCACGGCGAGGGGGGCGGCATCAGTCTCCCGCATTTCACCGACACGGAGAAGCTGCTGGATAGCCAGACCTTTCTCCGCCAGCTGCTTCACAACAACTTCTACACCTCTGTCTTCTCCGGCCACACGGTCGCCATCAACTGCCTTGGCACGTCACACATGCTCTCCACGGGCAGCGTTTTGCTCGTCGACTACGAGCTCTCCATCGCGTTTGCGAAAATGATTCGCCTGTTCAACTGCATGGCCCACGCCGATCCGACCGACGACGAGGAACGCCTGATGGTGGAGGCGACGTCGCGGGAGCTGGACAGCGTGCTGTGGGGCGAGATATACTCCGCTTGCTACGGCAAGAGAGCAGAGGCGGGTGGTACCTCCGCCACACCTGGCGCACCTCTCTTCGAGCAGGGGCAGAGCGCCACCGCACGGCAAGGGATGGAGGAGGAGCAAATGAATCGAGGCCGCATGGCGACGCTGAAGCACTTCTCGCAAGTGAGCGTTCGCGGTGCCAACGCGGCCAGTCCTATCCCCTACCTGCACGCCCACGGCCTACGCGACAAGCACCTGCTAAAATTGTTTAACCGACACACCGAGACCTTCGCCTCACCCAGCATCCTACACTCCCTATTTCTTGCCACGCCGATGACGCATACGGTGGACGTGGCTGGGGGCGAGCAGGTCGCCACCAGCGCTAGTTCGCCACGTTCCTTCCCTGGCACGGACCCCGCCGGGGCGGCTGGCTCCTCCGTCCGCGTGGGCCCGTCACCCATGAGAGCCAAGTTGGAGCACATGTGGCGTAGGAGGCTGAGAAGACAGCGCGCCGCCACGGGGGCGGACGGGCACCACCGCAGCAACAGCATTGTGGCGCAGGTGCGGGATACGTTTCTGCACCTCTGGCGCGGCAGTGACCACCACCACCCCGGCGACCGCCACAAAGCGAAGGCGGAGCGCTGCCACCGTTACGACCGAGGCTACGCCGCGGAGCCCGTGGAGGAGAGCCCGGAGATAGTGGCGCGTCGTCGAGCGCAGCTGCTGCTTCGCCGCGATGTGGTGAGGATTTGGGAGAATGCGAGCCTCACCATCTGGCGGCCGGGCGTCTTCCGTCGGCCGAAACCCCGTCTCTCGGAGTGGATCTTCAGCTTTTTTGAGCGCCCCGTCGACGTCCGCATCCTCGCCGAGTGCATTGTGGATGACATCATCGAATCCGTCGGCAAGGAGAGTGACTTCGGAAAGATGGGCTCCGTGAAGATCATCAACGGCAAGAGCGTTGCGCGTCGCACCACCATGAAGGCCATTGAGGACGGCCTCGATGAGAGGGACACCAGGACGCACAAGCTCAAGTAGAACGCATCTGGGGAGAAGGAAAGTGCGGCGACTTTCTTTTTTCCTCTTGCTGCTGCTGAGGACATCCATGACAGCAAGAAGAACAGGAGCACGGCCAGCTACGGCAGCAGCGCGAGGATGGAAAAAGGGAATGACTTGTCGGCTTGACTGGACACACAGAATCTTCTCGACACGAAGAAGACAGAGGAGAGAAGGAGATACGAACAGCTGGGGACTTCTCCTTCCACTCCTTTTTTCTTGGGGAGAGGGAGGGGGTGCCACCATCCGGGGTGCGGAGGCCCTTTCTGTTGCCTTTCGTGCGGCCTTTTGCCCATTCTCCCTTCTCCTTCCCCTCGGTCCCTCTCTATGATATGCACACACCCATATCTTCTCCTTTCATGGGACGCATGTGGGGAGTGGAGGAGTCCGCCTAGTCCCCTTGAGAGCCCCCAATGCTCACACCCCATGGCACAGTGACGGAAGGCCCCAAGAAGCGGCACCGACCCGAGACCCCGGCTGCCGTCGCGGCAGAAACCCCCGAGGCCTATGAGCTGGCCCATGTGCACCGCGTGTACGACGCCATTGCTCCTCACTTCTCCTCCACCCGCTTCAAGGCATGGCCGCGTGTCCGTGCGTTTCTTGAAGGGCTGCCCCCTTTCGCCTTTGTGGCCGATGTAGGCTGCGGCAATGGGAAGTACTTCCCCAGCGCACAGCGCCTCGCTGTGTCCTCGGCCGCCTCTCACGGGGAGAGGGAGGCTGAGGAGGAGGAGGCGGAGCGGCAAACAGTCCCAGCAAGACGCTTTCTCGTGGGGATGGACATCAGCCTGCCCTTGCTGAAGCTCACGCAGCGTGCCGTTGCCGATCCCAACTTCGACTCGGCGACCCCCTCCTCATCCTCGACGGCGCCGTACGTGGCCGAGAGCGAAGCGAAGCCAAGGATGCCACAGAGGAGGCCGCCATCAGAAAAGGAGAAGCAGAGACAAGAAGAAGAGATGCCGCAGACGGATGTGCTGCAGTGTGACGCGCGCTCGTGTCCGCTTCGCGCGGGCACCTTCGACGCTGCCATCAGCATCGCTGTCATCCACCATTACGTGACCGCCGAACGCAGGAAGCAAGCAGTCAGCTCGCTGCTGAGGCTGGTAAGACCAGATGGAGGCCGCGTGCTGATCTGCGTCTGGGCGATGGAGGGGAACGAACACAAGGCCAAGTTCCAGCGGGTCGTGGACAAGGACGGGGGCGACATGCTGGTTCGGTGGGAGATGAACGCCAAGTTTGACCAGAGCAAGAGCGTCTTCCAGCGGTATTACCATCTATTCCGGAAAGGCGAGCTGGATGAACTGTGCCTGTCCGCTGCCAAGGCGTCGGGGGTGTCTGTGGCGATACGAGAGTCGTACTTTGAGAAGGAAAACTGGTGTGTGCTGTTGGAGCGCGCTGCCTGAGGCGGTGGTGGAGGTGGTGAGGAGCTCCGCCAAGGGACGAGACACACAAGAAGCTGCGAAATAGCGAGCGGAGAAGTGGATCCTATTGCCCGCGTTGCACTACTGCTGTTGTTACTGTTGTTGCGTGTTCTGTGGTGGTGGTGGTCTGCTGCGCTGTTCTCCGTAGTGCTGTGCGAACTCGTCTTCTCTTCGCCTCCATTGATCTGTCTGCATTCTGCGTGGCACTGCTGCCCTCTGATAGGAGAGTAGTTTCGTTAGACATGTCAGCGGCAGAGCATCGGTTCTTCGTTCTTTCCGATGACTGGGTGCGGTTGACGAGCGAGGCCATCGGGTCACGCAACGGTGTCGCGTTCAAGGCGTCCCTGTGCCGTGCCGAGGGAGGGGAGGCTCTCACTCTGCACACCGACCAGCCCCGGACCATCGCCGGTGCGGCGAAGAGGATGGCCACGGCGCTGCAGGAGAAGACGGCCGATGTTGCTCGCCGCTCTCCCCTTTGCCACACGGCAGCTGCGAAGGTGGAGGAGGAGCGCGATCAGTGTATCCGCGCTGCGATGCGCGTGGCCTTGACAGGGGCCCTTGTCGCCTTTCAAAAGACCAACAAGAAGGTGGTGCAGCAGGTAGCCGCTTCCTCCCCTACCGGCACGAGTGTCGCACCTATTGATGTAGACAGCAGCGATGCGAGCGAGTCGGAAGCGACGGCACTGCGGCGCAGTTGCCACGACACCCTCCTTAAAGGTCTCCTGTTCGCCTTTGAGGCGTTTGTGTCGATGCACGCCATGAACCGCGATCACTACCCACCCCGTGTGGGCAACAAGACCGCTGGCACCGTTGGGTGGGACACTCTGGTGCTGCTCCACTTTGTGCACCACATTCCCCAAGTCGCCCGCGAGGCCAGCGGCGCTGTCGTGGACGATGCGACAGGAGAACTGGTCCGCAGCTGGCGTAAGCTACTCGTCGCGCTGCAGACCGTTGATGCCAGTGAAGCCGCCGAGCACTCGCGCCGCCGTGGCGCGCTTGCCCTGGTGAACGGCCTGCTCATCATCATGTTCCAGCGTTACAATACCCACCAGTGCGGCGTCTTTCTCAGCGCTGTCGAGCATGCCGAGTCGGTGGCGCAGCGGCTGGGCGACAGCAGCAAGTCCATCCTCCAGCCCTCGCAGCACATGGTGTCCGAGGTGGTGACGTACTACTATTACAAGGGACGCATGCACTTGTACGAGCGCCGCTTCACCGAGGCCCACGCCGCCCTCTGCAAGGCCTACCACCTCCTCCCATTGCCCACCAACGACACCGCGTCAGCTGTCGGGGCAGAGGCGCGGCGGCACAACAAGGAACGAGTGCGGTTCTTTCTCGTCGTGGCCGGTCTTCTAAGCGGCCGCCGCACCCCGAAGGCCATCCACGACGCCGACCCCCTCCTCGCGGGGATGTTTGCTCCCCTTGTGGAGGCCATTGAGCAAGGCAATCCCGTCGCGTTTGGCGCGGCGCTGGAGCGCCATGGCGCGGTGTGGCGTCGGCGTGGGGTCTACCTCCTGCTCCAGCAGCAGGCGAAGCTGCTGTGCTACTTGATCCTCATGGCCCGCACCCACGCCGCGGTGGGGTCGATCCCCGGAAAGGATAGCAGTCGCATCACCCTCGCCAACTTGGTCGCCGCATACAACGCGTGCTGTGGAGTTCCACCGAAGTTGGCGTCGCCACCGGGGGCGGCCGCTACGGAGGATGGCAAGAGAGCGAGCAGGACCAGCAGGGCGACGAAAGAGAAGCGGCAGCGCGGAGGTGGTCCGGACGAGGACGAGGCGGAGGAGGAGGCGCCGCAGGCGGTTGCCGAGGCGGAGACGACCGCCATGAGCGACGACCGGATGGCACTGTGGGTGGTGAAGCTCATTGCGCGTGGGTACGTGCGGGGATATCTCTCACACGAGCACAAGACCATCGTGCTGTCCAAGAAAGACCCGTTTCCGCTGTTACACGCATCGTAGCTCTGTCTGCCAACCCCCTCGGCGCGCTCGTAGGGAGGTCGATGGGGGAGTGACGTGATTCGTGCCCCCCCCCCCCATCATTCATTTGTTTCGTTTGTTTTGCTATTGTTGTTTGTGTCAACGGTAATCGGAGGAAAGAAAAAGGGCAGCAGTGCGCAAGTGTTAGCGTTTCACGACATCCAGAGCGTGGAGGGGGGTGGGGGAAGACCATTACCGCGAGGAGTGTGGTAACTACCCGTAATGGGAGAATGTGAAGTAAAGATTGCACGGTGCAGTTGGTGAAGGAGAAGCGTATGATAGTATACTCTCTCCGTCTCTCTCTCTGTTTCTTCTGTATCCTATTCTCTCTCCATTGCCAACAGGGAAACAAGCCTATACCTTGTATCATTTTGCTTCCTGTGCTTGGTAGTCGCCAAGGACGGATTGTGCCCTGCACTACTTCTCACCTTTCCGCCCCTTGCCCCAGTACTCTTGTCCCCTGTGATAGTCCTTCAGGGTCGAGCATTTTGGACATAGTCCCCCCTTCCCTCTGCTCTCCCTCTCCCCCTTCCCTTTCTTTTCGGGGGGTGACACATTCCGTGTAGCGTCCTCTTCTTACTGCTACGCTCACTGTCATTGCTCTCACTTTCACTTACGAGACCTCGCTGTGTACCATTACGGGATCCCTTCCGTCCTTTGCTTTCTTTCCCTTCCCTCTGCTCCTCTTCTTCTTCCCTTTTGATCCGTACGTTTTTGCGCGCAACTGCTTGTGTGTGTGTGTGCTGGCCCGTGCACAAGGTCTCACTTTAGACTCTCTTCCTCGTTGGTTCTCCATTTCCCCTTCCGTCACCGCTATTGTTCGTCATTGTTGTTGCTGGTCTTTCTCCTTCTCTTCCTCTTGTTGTTGCTACGGGGCCTGCCTTTCGGTCCCCTCTTCTGTCATATTTACTGTTGCCAATTGTTCTCATTGTTGTTGCTATTCCTTGCTCCATACCTCCTCCTTTGGCCCCCCTCCCCCTTCTTCTTCATCGTCTGTAGCATAGTGGTAGACTCCCCCAATGACCACGAGTGGTCCACAGCAGTCGTTGGATGGTGGGAGGACCTCTGTCAGGCTCGAGGAGGAGGGCAAGGGAGGCGCCGCGAGTGTGCAGGTGAGAGACCTTGTCGCGGCCTTCAACGCCTGCGCGACGGCGCACTCCCTCGACAGCAGCAGTGATGCCCACTTCCGCGCGCTTACGGAGAGGCTGAGGTCTGCTTTCCCGTTTGCGTGTAAGAGCGCTTGGTCGGTGCCCTCGACGGCAACGAACCGCAGTGTGCATTCCACACCGCCGGCCTTTTTGAGTGCTTTGGGCAACGACGGGAGTCGGCGCGCGGCGAACACAGGCACCCCACCCGCATCTGCAGGAGAGGACGACGGCACCGTGCGGCTGGTCCCGCTCTCCCGCGCCGCGTCGGAGCCCTCCCCTGTGCTTGGGGAGGGGGTGGGGACGGCTCCAGTGGCGGAGGCATTCGCTGTGGAGACGAGCTCGAACCCCAGCAGCGCGCGCTCTCCCCGGGCAGCGAGCGTGCTTCCTGAGGAGGAGGCGGCACTGAAAGAGGCGCTGCCGGCCATTCGCGCCGTGCTGGATGGCTTTGGCCAGTTTCTCCGCGAAACAATGCGCGCCGCCGCCTCGGCCCCGGTGGCGACAGTGAATCGCATGTTCGACGACGAGTCCGAGGACTCTGACAAGGAGGCTGTCTTTGGTTCCCCAGTCGTTCATGACCGCTACACACGGGTAGAACGCGGCGGCGCTGGCGGGGTGACAATCTCCTCCAACGGCAACGGACTGTACCGCTCCTCGGGTGTTACTGGCGTGTCTTGCAGTCGTGAGGATTCCCTCGGATCACCAGCACCGGACCAGAGTCCCTCCCCCACCTTTGCCGCAAATGACAGCGACCGCAGCAACCAAACGCGAAGCTACCACCAGAGTAGCGGTACCACCCGCCCGCGCGCAGTGCCCGGCTTCCTAACGGGCTCCGAGTCTGCCCTGTGGCAGAGTGTCACTGCGGTGTCCGACGCCGTTTGCACGTTTATCCGGCAGGCCGTCTTCACCAAAGAGGGCGACGATGGGGTTCGAGGGACACCGGCACCATCGAGACTGGTGGGCGGGCAGCGTCGCGTCGGCAGCCGCAGCCGCAGCACGTCACCCGCCGGTGGCTCCTGCGAGCTTCCCCTGTCAGTGACGCAATCGCAGCAACGACAGCGACAACAGCATCCACAGCGGCCTTCGCCGTCGGTCGTCGCGTTGCGCAAGGCTGTGCTTGCGTACGTGCGGGCACAGATCCTGCAGGGACTCTACCAATTGCCGACCCAGCTCGGCCAACCCCAATCCCAGCACAACCAGTTTGATGTCCCACACCGCAGTGTGAATCCTAACTCGTTCTCCACAAGCGACCTGGGTGCCACGAAGTGCTCGCCGCGGGAGGGTACGACAGCGGACGAACTGGACAAGAGCATCGATCGTGTTGTCGTGTCGTGGTGGGTGTGGTCGCTGTCTTCAATGGGTATCGCGGACGACCCCATCTTCCTCATTCAGGAGGCAAAGGCCGTCCAGGCCGGTGGTGGTGGTGGTGGTAGTGGTGCGAGGCAGCAAAACGGGATGGGCTTCCTACTGTCCGTGACGGACTACCTGGCGGCGTGCTACGCCAAGGCACAGGCCCGCGAAGGTGCCGCGTTTGACCTGGCAACCTTCTTGAACTACGCCGGGGTCGACGTGAACGCCGAGGAGCTGGTTGACCGGTCCGTGCAGCAGGCGGCAGGGACTCCGCAGTACGACGGCGCGACCTTCGCCACTGTCACCGCCATGGACTCGGCAGCGTGCATGAGCGACTCCACCACTCTTCCCGACGGTGTCAACGCTTGCCTTCCCCCAACCTCGGCCCACTCTGCGCGGGAGCACGGCTCCCTGCCACGAGCCTCGCTGCCAAACCAAGAGCGCGGCGGGGGAGGTGGACTGAGTGCTTTCATGCACAGTGGGAGCGGCCGCGCCACCCCGTATGACGGCAATAGGCCCAGCGTTGGCGGCGCTGCCGCAGGACGCTCGGGTGCTGCGGCTAACGGCGCCGCCAGCGTGCCTCGCTCCCTGGTGGAGTCTCGGGGAGGCGTTGGGGAGTCCACAGACGCCTACGCCAGCCATATACTGCGCTCTGTGATGAAGAATCTGCACGGCATGGAGGACGAGAGCGAGGAGATGCTTGACACTTCACCGAACAGGGCGGGCGTGATACCCACCACCAGAGCGAGCTACGCCTCCGTGGATCGCATCCTTCGGGACGCCGCGGCAATGAATGCGGGTGCTGGCGGCAGCAGCGGCGCTGTGATGGCACCGGCAGCCATGGGTGGGTCAGACTATCTAGATACCGGCTCCCTTTTTGCGAGTGCCGCACAGCGATTTGCCCCCAACGACAACGAAGGGGTGGCGAGGGGGGCCCGTCCCTCCGGCTCTGAGGAGGCCGGTGCTCCGCGATTGTCCAAGATTGCGGAGGCGGAGCAGACGGTCAGCCGCGCCGGCAAGGCTATCCAGTTTGGCGTGAAGCTTGGCGCTCTGTACGCGACGCAGGACATGAACGCCTTGCTCTCCTTGCTGCCTTCCTCCTCCGACCCAGTCTCACCCTTGGTGGTGAACTGCGCAGCAGCCACCAACGACGGCGTGTCGAACGGTCGGCAAGGGAGCAGCTCACACGGTAAGGGCTTGACTGGCAGCAACGCCATCGCCGGTAACAACAGCAACAACGGCAACAACGGCACGGCGAACGTGGGGGTAGACGTGCTGTCAGCGACCTCGGCCACGATGGATATGCTCTCACCGCTAGACGAGGGCTCCCGTGCGCCTGTCTCTGGCACCACCTCGCGGGGCCTGCTCATCCCTCAGGCACCGCTGCCCTCTCCCTCGACAGCAGCCACAACGCCGTCCTACCGCTACCAGAGTCTGCCGCATCTCCTCCAAGGCCACGGCGGCGGCGATCGCCACTCCGGCGGCGGTGGTGCTGGTGCTGGGGTGGGACGCGGTGGGGCCGCCAGCGCGGGCGGCGTAGCAGGCCGCTTCTCTCTTTATGACCCGGAAGGTGGCCGGGTTGGGTTCCACGGGCTCCACAACAAGCTCCGGACGAGCGAGCGCCGGACACGAATGCAGGATCTGTGCGACTACGCTGACCACTCGTTCGGGTCTCTGCACTCCCCCGCTGCCTTCGTCGCAGACCCGGAGGTGAACAGCGAGCTCGCCTTCTGCTTGTGCCTCATTCTCTTGAACCGTGTTGTCACGACCGCACTGGCGGCCACAGCACCACCCCCACGGTCTGCCGAGGCAGTCGCTAGCGTAACCTTCTCTGTATTCGGGATCTCGATGAGTGTGTGGAGGAGCCTGGTGCCGTCCATCACTGAGACGTGCGTGTGCGCATTGATGCAGGCTCTGGATCGCCAACACGTCATTCTCGCGCAGGAGCTGGCTGACTTTCTAGCCGTCCTCGTCTCTACCACCACCACCTCCTCCGCGGGTGAGGGCGATCCGCAACCCCGTGACAACGTCCCGTCTCCTGTGGGCGACGAGGTGGCCAGTGGCGCAAGCACCAATCGCTACCAGGACCCTGTCGCCAGCCCCTCGGGATCCCAAAACGGCGGCGGCCCTCCTCCCCAACAAAGTGCGTTGAACCAGGGGGCTCCCCGCCGGCTGGTGACACTGTCGCCCAGCATGCACACGGTCTTTCCTCGCATGTGGCTTGCCAGCTTCACCCAAGTCGCGGATATGGCCAAGCACCTGCTCAGCTGTGGCCACGGCTCCCCAAAGCCACTGGAAAGTGCGACGTGGTATCTTGCTGGGATGGCCGACTACCTTGAGCGCGTGCGGGTGCTCATTCCCGGCTCCCCAGGTGCTGCAGACACGTTGATCACCACCGATTCCTCCTCGGCGCAGCAAAGGACTCTCCTCTCTGGAGTAGCGACAAGCCCTGCTGTGCAGGCCGCGTCTGCCGCCAGCGGGAGTGCGGAGGAGGTGGTGTGTGTTGTGAGGGAAGTCATTACCAACGCGGACAGCTACTTCAGGGTTATCGTCGGCTTCATGGAGGCACTTGCGGACGTCTTCACGCGCGACGTTGTCGAGAGTGGCCTCATGCGGCATGGCGAGATGAGCGACCTGAGCGGCTCACGCAACAAGTTTGCCAATGTGTACCGTCCGAGCAGCTGCCGCCATGAGCATATCATCGCGGGAGGCGGCGGCATCCCCGTGGCCGGGAGTGGCTTTGGCGATGACGCTGGTGGGGAAGTGGAGTACCCGATGCGCAGGAGTAGGCAAACCCCAGCGAACAGCGACGACGGTGTCGACGACGCTCTGGCGATCAACAGCCGCCGTGCGCGGGCGATGGATAGCGGCAGCGCCAATGCTGCCGACGACGTTGAGGTGGACGTGAACGACGACGACGGCGACGGTGGCGAAGACAACGACGGCTCGCTGAAGGAGCACTACAAGTGGATGGAGCTGTGCGTGCACTACTTTCTCGAGATCTTTGACCATCTCATGGAGGCCTCCCTGCATCTGCGGAAGAAGCCGCTCTTCCTGTACACACTTGTCGTCGGCCTTACCCGCGGCGGCTCCCTCGAGGACAGCTACCCCGGCTGGGTTTCCTCAGCGGCCGTGGCGGCTGGCGCGGGCAGGAACCGAGAAGGCAGCGTCGCTGGGAATGGAAACAACAACAACACCACCACTGCCGTCGGCCCTCCGCCCGCGATGCTGGCGACGCGCTTCCCGTTTGAGAGCGGCAGCAGCACGCGTGTGGACAGTGCCGCGAGCGGGGATTCGCTCAATCGCCTCCAGCACTTTCTTAACGCCTACTGCGGCATGGTGGTGCAGCGCGCCGTCAACGGGCGTCTGTCGCTGAATACCGACCTGCTCGTATCCTATGGTCTCCTGGAAAAGGGCAGGTCGGGATTGGGCACCATGAAGGCACAGGCGCTGGCCGCGGTTGGGGTGACACCGTTGGAAGGTGGTGGCAACTCCACGACGAGCCCCTCCCTGTCCGCGTCCACCATGCAGGGCCCCGCCGCCGTCGCCTCCCCGGCGTTTCCTGAGCATTCCCAACTCTCGGAAGGGCGGAGCGGGGATGGGAATAGTAGAAGCCGCTCCACATCGTCGACTCGCCAGGGTAGGCCCGCAGAGGAGCACCAGCAGAACGATCAACAGCAACAGCAGCAGCAGCAGCGCCAGAACGGGCAGCAACACCTACCGCGTCCATCCACCATGTGGTGGCCCAGCCAGCCGTTCCAGTCTCGTCGCCACGTGGTGCGCGTGACGGAGCACGCCACACTGATCTCTGCGTTTCTGCAGGAGCCCATCTCCCGAAGCGCTATGGGGCATCTCGAGTCGGAGGAAAGCAGCTGCCGCCGTGCGATGCGCAGACGCAGGAACCAGGTCGGCGGCTCCTCTCTCTTCTTCAGCACTGTCTCCTCGCTGCTGGACACCGCAAACGGGCCATGCACGCAGCTCCTCTCCTTTCCGTGTGCCTGCCCGGCGCTGGCTGGAGGCGCGCACGGCGCTGGTGGCGGGGGCGGAGGAGGTGCTTTCTACGCAGGTACCAGCAATCGCAACAACAACCCCAGCAACTCGAGCTCCACGCTCACCCCTCCACTCGCCATGGCCCCCAGTGTCACCAGCGCCACCAACGCTAGCGGAACACGAGCCCTTGCCGCATTGACCAAGACAAACTCACACAACCGCTCCGTCATCACCTCGGACAAGGCGTTGCTGTCCGTGTGTGGTGGGCTGTGGCTGCGAGTACGCATGCTCGCACTGCTCTCCGTTGCCTGTGCCCCCATGGATCGCGAACAGGGCTCGCGCTTCAGCCGTAGCTTGCGCAGTTCTCTCCCAGATATCCAGCCTCCTGCTGTACGGCAGCACTACCGCGCCATCAGCACTCTCATTCCTTATTCCTTCTCGGCCTTGCCCGGCACAGCTTCGGCAACGTATGTGCGACTCCTGTTCTTGCGCGTTGTCCAGGCCTTCTACTCGGACCGTCGTGGTAGGGGCGGTAGTGGCGGTGCTGGTGGGGCGGGTGTGTGCGCTGGTTTGGCAACTCCAGCTGCAGGAACAGCAGCAGCAGCGATGTCGCCTTGTGCCGACGAGGATGGCGTGCTCAACACTACCTGGAACAACGAGACCGTTGCCGGCCTCTCCCCTGTGCTGTGCCAGGTGACGGGGAAGCTGTGGTCCGCGTACTTCTATCAGCTCCTGCACGCACTCACGAGCTTGTGCTGGAACCACGTCCAGGCACACACCACGGCGGCAACGTTGTCTATCCCATCCGTGCTATCCCGCTTTCTGCAGGTCATCATGGAGGACGAGGCGGCCGCCAGCAACACGGGCAGCCACAGCCACAGCCATTTCGTGTACAGCAGCAGCACCGGCCACCACCACCACCACCACGCGAGTGAGGAGGAGGAGGTTGGGCTGCTGGTGAAGCGACTGGACTTCTGGCGCGGTACGGGGCTCGACGACGGCGTCGTCGAGGAGCCAACAAACTTCAAGGACTTTGAGGACTCCGAGGATGACGAGGACCACAAGGGGAACACTAGTGGTGCCACTGGGGACGGCGGGGTGCATGCGGTGGGAAGTGGGAAGGACGAGGACGGCGAAGGGGACGACGCTTTCGGAGACAGGAACCCGTTGCGTGCGACGCAGCCTCTGCGAGACACGATGACGGTGACCACAAGAAGCTCCTCCACGCGGAACAGCAAGGAGGTGGTGCGCGTTTCTGTCTCGCTCGAGCTCGACGCACCAGTGGAGGGGGGCGCCGTCCATGGGTCACGGACCCACACCCAGCCACAGAGGGAGGACAGCGTGCAGGTCGGCTCCGTGGGCAGAGGCGGCGGGGAGGATGTTGGTGGCTGCAAGAGCGGTGGCAGGAAGAAGGGCCCAGTAGGGGAGGGACGTGCCGGCAGCGGCGGCGGCTCCTCTTCTTCACCGGTTGCACTGGGCACGGAGGGGGAGCGGCCTCCGCTGGCCCCGCAGGCGCTGCTGCTGCAAATCCCGCAGCCCCCTCCACTGGTGGTGCCGAAGCTCTCCCTGGCGGGCCTCGGCCCCGCGCTGTACTTTGCCTCCTCGGGCGACACTGGCGCTGCCCAGGAGGCGCAGTTTCTGCTGAACACGCCAAGCACGTTGACGGCGCGGCCCAGAAACGAGCGCAAGCCCAAGTCGTCCAACGTGGCGTACAACCACGACGACGACCACGAAGGGAGCAGCGTCGGCTCCCCCTCTGCACGTGACGTGCACGGCGGTCTGACATCGCACTCCGCGAGGGAGATCGCCGCGCTAGAGGAGAGCCAGAACTCCACCGTCACCCCAAGGACGCCGGTGCCAGAGCCGTTTCAGCGAAGCAACAGCGCTCTCAGCATGCCTGGCGGTAGCGGGGTCTCGACCACACCGCCGCCACCACCAGCGCCGCCGATGCCTTTCAACATTCCCAAGCTTTCCTTGGCTGGGTTGGGCCCCGCGCTCTACTTCGCGTCCAGCGGAGACACCGGCGCCTTCATGGAGCTCTCCGCTCTCAACCCCGCCACACCGCAGGCCGCCCCGACCAAGGCGCATACGGCAGCGGCAACATCATCGCCCTCTGCGCCGTCGGTCCCCCCGGCAGCAGCAGCAGCAGCAGCAGCGACTGTGGGCCCACCCACGCTGAACCTCAGCGAGCGTGCTGCGGCACAGGTGTCCTCTAACACAACAGCGGATGCTGGCATGAGCCCGCACACTACCACGAGTGACGAGGAGGACACAGCGACGCAGGTGCCTCCCGCGGAGTTGCTGATGCAGGCCCGGAGCGAGCAGAGCGCGCTCTCCACGGACGTCTGCAGCGGCTTCGTCCACGGACCCGACGAGGCGAACAGCATGGACGCGGACAGTGCACAAGGAAACATGGCTCGCCAGGAGAGCAGCGGAAGTAGCGGCAGGAAAGCTGTGACCGGCAGAAATGGAGCGGCTACGCCGGCGCCGCTGGCGGCATTGTCGCGACCCCTGCCCGTGCCCCCTCTCTGTTTTACCGCCAACGGCAAAGGCCCCAGTTCGACGGATGCGGAGCGCCATCCGTCTCCCTCACCGACCAAGCAGCAGCGCAGCCTGCCCACCGTACCTGCTTTCCAGAGCTCGCTGTCCCCAAGCTTTGGTGCCAACATTCGCCCTGCGACCCCGCTCAATCCGGAAATCATCGCGGAACTCATTATTTGCCTCACTGGCCTCATCCTGCAGCGCGACAGCGGCTTCATTCAGTACAGCTTCACTGTTTCCTCCCTGACGCAGCGCCGCGCGCACATGTCCTACGCTGTCAGTCAACCTCGCATGCTGTACGGCATCCTCTTCGATGCCTCGGAGCGCTCCACGCGCGGGCGAGGAGGGGGCAGATTCGCCGCCGCCGCCGCCGCGGCCCCGCACGGTCCCTCGACATACCATGTGGTGCAGAGCCTCACGCAGTATCTCCTGCAACGTGCCCATGCACCTGTCGTTGCCATCCTGAAGGAGTGGATGGAGCGGCGCTATGGCGGGCTCATGAAGCAGAAGTTCGCGAGCGACGTGGAGGGCCCCGCTCGGGCGGGTTGGGAGGAGGAGCGAGAGTTCATTGTGACCGCCGACATCGTCAAGGACGAGATCCACGGGGCCCCATCGCTATCCCTGGGCCACTTCACTCTCCTGCGGCTTCTCCTGCCGGACCGAAAGCTCCTGCCCAACTTCTTCTTGCGTCGCCGCATCGGCTCCGGCGGCTTCGGCGCTGTTGTGTCGGCCACCCCCGTCTCCCACGCACCGAGAAGCGCTCTTGCCCGGTTCCCAACGTCGCCAACGGGCGGCGGCGGCGGCGGCGGTCCGCCAGCGCCACCGCTCAGCGCCACGGCTCCACCAGCGACATGCCCAGCGAACTCGGCAGCAGCAGACAACACCACCAACAGCAACGTGTCCTCTGAGCAGCAGGCGAACCGCTTCCTGTTCGAGACGAGCAACCTGGCGGTTAAGATGATGCCGTTGCACCTACAGGGCAGTGAGAGCGGTGCCCTCCCCGTCTGTCACGCCGAGGCGCTCGCCATGCTCCGTCTGCGTCGGCACCCGCATATCTCCACCGCCTTGAGCTTTGGCTGCACCAGTAAGGACTACTTCCTCATTACCCCCGAGTACGGAGGGGGATCGTTCCTCAGCTGGCGCCTCAAGGACTACCCGCCCGGCTTCGCTGCGCTGAAGCAGGTGCGCCGCATGCTGGACACCAACGAGGACTTCACACTCTTCTCCATCTGCGCGGAGCTCTTCACCCAGGTGCTGCAGGCCGTCTCCTATGCCCACGGGCACCACATCCGCCACGGCGACATCAAAGCCGACAACGTCTTTGTCAGCAAGTCCACGCAGGTGCTGACCCTCACCAAGGAGGAGCTGGAGGGCAGTGCCCCGGGCCAACGGAGGAGGAGCGAGGTACTGCTGCAGCTGGCGGTGCGAGTGCGGCTGGGCGACTTCGGCTCCTGCGACCCCTGCGAGGACGACGACATCCGTGCTCTGTTGCGTGACCTGGAGACCGGCGAGGGACGCTTCCTCAGCGGGCGCTGGGGCAGCGGCAAAGGCACCGAGGCCATCCAACCCCCCGAGGTCATGGTGCCGAAGCGGCGCTACGAGATTCTCAGCGGCATTGTGAAGGCCCATCGCAGCTTGCGGCTTGAGCGGAAGGCAGCCCACACCGCGCGCAGTGGCAACCCGCTCTCACCGAGGGACAACAGCATCCCCGCACAGGCAGCAGCAGCGGCAGGAACGGGTGCACCAGCCACCGCCTCGCCAAGCACCGTCGGCATCGCACCGAGCACTACCACCACGACAGCCGCCACAAGGACCACCTCCGTCTTCCTACAGAATAGGACTCGCAGCACCGAGGAGGATGGGAATGGCGACATTGGCGGTGGCTACTTCGAGGCCGTCGCGGCGGATCTGCGCCGCGCGGAGCTGTCCGTTGACATCTGGGCCTGCGGCTGCCTGCTCTACGAGATGCTCACGGGGCGTATGCTCTTTGGCGAGGGTCGTCTGGGCCGCCTCGGCGTCCTGGCCAACAGCAGCCCCCGCAAGAGCAGGGGCACCACTGCCAACGCCAGCGGGAGTGTGTCTCGCTGTCGGGGGACCAACAACAACAACACCAATAGGAACGGTGGGAGCGGCAGCCCCAACGAAGCGGACAACGACAGCCTCCCCGACGCATCCGCAGGCAACCGCCACGGCAGTCGCCGCGGGGCGGCGGACGCCCTCAACTGGGAACGTGACGACCTGCTACCGCATGTGGGTGAGCGCGTGGTGGGGTTTCTCTCGCGGCTGCTGAGCCTCGATCCGATGCAGCGACCGACTGCCGAAGAGGCGCTTTACGGATGGCAGGAGATAATCGCGAAACACCCGTTGATGCCAAGGAAAGGGTAGGGGGGGGGACCAGGCATGGGCCAAGATGGCGTCCTCCTCCCCATCTGCTCTCTGCTGTGGCTCCAGCAAAAATCGGATAGCCACAGTGTTTACTGCCTGTTCTTCTATGCCTCTTCTCCACGTGACTTCTCGCTATTGCTCTTTCCCGCTCCTCCCTTCGTACTGTTTGGTCTACGGTTGCCTTCTTTGTTCTTTCGTCTCCTCTTGGCTCCCGTCCCCTTCTGTTCTCCTTCCTGTCCCTACGGGAGAAGAAAGGCACTCTGTCTGTTCCTCTCTCCTCTCCTCTCCTCTCCTTTTCTCTCTGCCTCTGTTCTCCCACGTGGAGATGGACTGGCCGCTTTGTCTTTTCTCGTCCCTCATGGCACAAAAAGCTGCCCCCCCTCCTTTGTGTCAATGAACCCTCCCTCCTCGCTTCCCCGCCACACATGCTCTGAACACCAACTCCGCAACCACCCACCCCCCATATGCGCCAATGCGGCTTGGTACACTACCACTGCAACCACAGCAACTCCGATCGCGTTGGTCTTCCTGTCTCGTTCTCTCTGCCTCCTTGGCAGAGATGGCCAGCCCCGCTGGCACGCGTGCCGTGCTGGCGTCTCGGGCAACCTCATACCAGACGGCTTTGTCTCCTCCCTTGTGCTTCCGCCCACGCAATACGAACACACACCGAATCTAGTCACCATTGTCTTGCTTACTAAACTGTCGATCGCTCCAGCTATCTTTACTTTACTTTACTTGAGCAGTCATATCATCTGAAGTGTCAAGGTATCAACGCGTGCCATTCTTTTGCGTGTAGGGAAGCGTACATCAGAAAGGACTGTGATAAACGACTTCCTCCATGGAGAAGCCGTCGTACTACATTACCTGCATTGGGGCAGGCTATGTCGGTGGCCCCACCATGGCCATGATCGCCCACCGCTGCCCTCACATCAAGGTAGTCGTCCTGGACATCTCCGCCAGCCGCATCGCGGCGTGGAACTCGCCGGCGCCGACGAACCCGGGGGAGCCGAATGGGCTGCCCATTTTCGAGCCCGGCCTCGCAGAGATCGTGTTCCAAGTGCGTGATAGGAACCTCTTCTTCACCACCGATAAGGGCTGCCTACAGGAGGCTGATATGATTTTCATTTCTGTGAACACCCCAACCAAGGAGCACGGCATCGGCGCTGGCTTCGCGGCGGACATGACGTACGTCGAGAGCTGCGCGCGCATGATCGCGGAGAACGTCCATGGGGACCGCAAGGTGATTGTGGTGGAGAAGAGCACCGTGCCGGTCCGCTGCAGTGTCTCCATCCAGCGCATCCTTCGTGCCCACGAGATGGAGGGGAAAACAGCGACACACTTCTCCATCTTGAGCAACCCCGAGTTCCTCGCTGAGGGCACCGCCATGCGCGATCTGGCGGACCCGAGCCGCGTTCTCATTGGTGGCGAGGACAGCGAGGCGGTGGCGGCGCTCTCCGCCGTGTACGAGAACTGGGTCCCCAAGGAAAAGATTGTAACAACGAACCTGTGGTCCAGCGAGTTGTCCAAGTTGGTCGCGAATGCCTTTCTGGCGCAGCGCATCTCCTCCATCAACTCCATCACACCCTTCTGCGAGAAGACCGGGGCGGATGTGAAGGAGGTGCAGCGCGCCATCGGCCTTGACCCGCGTATCGGACCCCAGTTCCTCAACCCTTCCGTCGGCTTTGGCGGCTCCTGCTTCAAGAAAGATGTCGTGAACCTGGTCTACCTGTGCGAGAGCCTTGGCCTGCACGAGACGGCCGAGTACTGGATGCAGGTGGTGAAGATTAACGAGTACCAGAAGGAGCGATTTGTGCACAAGGTGGTGCAGAGCATGTTCGAGACCGTGCGAGGGAAGGCAATCGCCATATACGGTTTCGCCTTCAAGAAGGACACTGGCGACACCCGTGAGAGCCCCGCCATTTACGTCGCGAGCCGTCTCCTGCAGGAGGGTGCCCACATCCACCTCTACGATCCCAAGGTCCCCCGCGCACAGGTTTTTGTCGATCTCGAGCACCACATCACGGAGGCGAAGCTCGACGTGGGCCTTCCCCCTAACCACCGCTCCCCCGGCACCGGTGCTGGCGAGGCAGGCAGGGTGTTCAACCCGCTTGGCGATTTCCTGCAGGAGCGCGTGCACATTCACTCCTCGGCGCTGGAGGCGGCCACAGGGGCCACAGCGATTCTCGTCCTGACGGAATGGGACGAGTTCCGCGACATGGACTACGAGCCGGTCTTCCGCGTGATGCAACGCCCCGCATTCCTTTTTGATGGCAGGGTCATGCTAGACGAGAAGAAACTGGAGAAGATTGGCTTTCAGGTTTTCTCACTGGGCAAGCCGACAGCGAACCCGTTCTTCTGAAGCACAAAAACGTGTTTGGCCACTCCTGAGTCGTCGCCCTTCCTTGTGGACCTCCGTGAGCAGGCGAGCATAGGGGGAGGGTGAAGGAAGTTTGCGTACAAGCGCGACTCCCTCCATGGCTGGCCCTCGCTGCATGCTATTGATATTCCCGTGCTCTGCTGATGGTGTACTCATTCTTAGCCTCTTCAACGTGTGCTTTAGCGCATATCGCACACTCTCACACACACCTAATGTGTGAGTGTACGCGCATGTGCCTATGCAAAACCCTTTAATTCGGCCACGCTCGGAGGGCACCGTAAATCCACCTATATGCTCAACACAGAGGATATATCACCCACCTTTGGCATTGCGACATGCCCCACCATTTTCTCACCCTTGTTCCTTCCTAGCAGACGTTCACTCATTCTGCTCTCTCTTTCCCTCTCTCTCTCTCTTACGGAATGGCGCTCGCTCGCGATGATGAATGATCAAGCACGACGGTGTCACACATTCTACGCGCTTCCTCGTCAATCCGGTGCTTCCTTTCTAACCTAAGGAGCAATCGTTAGGAGTCAGTAATGACAAAAACGTTTGTTGCTTCGACACCCTCTCCCATCTCTGTTCTATGCTCTGCATTCCGCTCTCGGACAAAAGCTATTCTTTTATATATCATAACAAGTATGTGGTTATTATAGTGATGTTTCTGCCTTGAAGGGTGAAGGGAGACACCTGACAGCTGTGCATCATGACCCCACGAGCTATACACCTCCGAGATCTTCCTCCTCCGCTCTCTTGATTAGTTTCTCCTGATCCGCTCGTGAGGGGCAAAACGTAGAGTAACAATAATAAAGGATATGAGAAACCTAACAACTGCCCTCTCCCCCCAACCACAACAAGGAGGGTACAGAATGACAGCGTCAGCAAGGAAGCGAGAGGGAGAGAGAGAAGCTGACAGCTGACGACAGGAATGGGGCCGAGTAGAGGGAAGTTGACGCTCCACCAACACGTGCACAGGCTCGGACTATCCGATAATACATGATCCCACCCTCCCCCATTACACTTCTTCTTCTTATCTGCGTGGCTCTCACCCGGTCACACTTCTCCGAATAGTCGACAACATAGGCCCCCCTCCCTTCCCGTCTAGTTTCGCAGAGGTACAGAGAAGGGGACGGCTATGGAGCCAAAAAGGTTCCCGCCAGCAGCGGTAGTGGCGGAGGCGAGGATGGGTGCGGTGGGGAAGGCGGCAGACTCACTGTCCCACCACACCACTCCTACTTCCCGCTGGCGACAGTGCCCGCCACAGCAGCCTGACGACAGCGGTAGCGGAAAGGAAATCGCGCGCGAGCGTGGCGAGTATGCCGCTGACGTTTATGGGATAGGGATCCCAGCGGGACCGACACGAGCAGCAGCAGCAGCGTCAATCCGGGTAAGGGTGGCAACTGGCGAGGACGGGCACAGCAGCACAGTCCACGACGCTGCCAACGGGAGTGACGAGGACAATGCGTGGGGGGAAGGCGGGGCATGCGCCGCTTCTCCGGTGCAGCTTCACTGGGCCGTCACTGGTGCCTTCCATGCGGCGCTGTGGTACCTTTTGCCGTATGCGGGCCCCGCCCTCTCCCCTGGCGAGCTGTGGGTGTGGCGGTCTCTCCTGCAGCTCTCGCGAGGCGGGGCAGCGACTGAAGGCAGATCCGCCGCTTCCGATGATGACAAGACCGACAAGGAGGATGAGCCGTCCATGCGGTGGGCTTGCTCTGATGAGGTGGAGCTGCTGCTGCGGCTGTCCTTGCGCCGGCCACCGTGCTTTACGGTGAGGTCGCTGGAGAACGCGTATGGTGAATCCCTGCATCTTCACAGCGCACTGAGAGCACTGGAAGAGGTGGAGATTTTGCACTGGGAGGACGGCGATGGTCATGGGGCTGCCCCGGTGCCTTCGTTGCCCTCGCTTCCCACTGCTGAGGTTGGTGCTACTGCCGATAAGCATGGCGATGCACGTGTCAGCCTATCCAGGCGGGTGCCAGACATGGCACTTTGTGAGAATGAAGACGACAGTGACACGACACCATCGGTGGCGCTGGTTTCGTCTTCCATAGAGTCTATAGAGGCGCTCAGCCAACGCCCGCCGGTACGTGCGCGGACGGGTGGGAAAGCGGCTTCCGGCACGAAGCTGGGAGGGCGTAAGGAGTTGCTCGCGTCACCTGTGGTGGTGCGCCACACCGGCTTCCACGTGGCGCGCTTCATCACGACACTAACCCCGCGGCCGGCTCCGTCTGCCGACAGCGGTGACACAGTCCCTGACGAATCCGAGAGTGTTGGCAGCCCGAGCGGGGCGGCATATCTTTCGTTGGAGCCTTCCTCTCCAGCGAGCCGTCATCTGCAGGCTTTCCCCCAGCACCGTTCTGCCACACGTATGGACCCCGCGCGGAGGGCTGCAATGGAAACGGAGTTGCTGCAAGTGCTGCGTGCCGCACGAGGGGTTGACCTCCGCGCCTGTGCGGCCGCTCTCCATCGTTGTTGCTGTCTTCATCACCAGCAGCAGCAGCAGCAGCAGCCAGATCAACAGCAAGCGGATGAAGCACTGACGAGGCCCAACCAAGACAGTGCCACGGCGGAGGATAGCAAGGAGAGCCTAGTCGTCCTCCCATCACCGCTACCGCCGTCACCCGCAGCCGGCGCAGCTCGACACCAGCAGCAGCAGGAGCAGCGACACGTGCCAAACGTGGAAAGGCAAGGGGAAGGCGATGGAGCAGCGGCGCACGAGGAGAGGGAAGGCAAGGCGGGGATGGGTGGTATCCCCTCTCGCAAGCGCGAGCTGATGATTTACCTGATTGAGCGCCGCTACCTGCAGGTGGCCACGAGCGTAGGGAGCACCCGGGGCACGTCAGTGACGGTGGTGGACATCACCGAGGAGCAGGAGAAGGCGATTCTTGCGCAGTGCTGGGACTCGTTCGTTGGCGACTGTGTGACCACCGAGCCAGCCGTGAGGTCCGCCGTGGGAGCGGCGGCTGAGTTGTTCCAACTGATCACCGGCAACTTTGGCGCGGGCGGGGTGTTGACGACGATGCAGCAGCAGCCCATGGCGCCGGCTTTTGTGGCTGCAGCACCAACCACACTGCTGATGGCGCAGCAGCTGCGACTCCTTGCGGGGTTTGTCTGTCATGAGGTGTCTGATGCGGATGGCGCGCTCTCACCACCGCTGCTGGAGCAGCAGCCGGAGCAGCAGCGAAAGGACGAGGAGGCGCCCGAGTCGTGTCGCTCAGACGACGCCGATCTCTTCTCTGCGGGTGATTCGTGGGTGTCGGCTCCGCGATGGTGGTGGCGTCATCGGTTTCGGGAGGGAGTGGTGGGACGGCGGCAGCACAGTGCGCCACCGCGGTCCTCGCCTTCTCAGCCCGACTTGTTGTCGACGCCGCCGCCTGTCACGGTCACCGCCTCCTTCGCCGGCACCCACCGCGTGCGTCTCGTTCTGTTTCAGGACGTGGGTACCCTGATGGAGTACCGCCGCGCGCTTGCCGTGCATCGGACTCTGTTCAGTGTGGCACTTGGCGCCACTACTGTCGCAGAGAAGCTCCGGGCGAAGGACACCGCCTTTCTCCTCTCCGCCTACACCACAGTGACCAAGGAACTGGCTGCGCTGCAGAGGGAATCGGCGCGGCGAGCCCGCGAGCAGATTCGAGCCGCCTCAAGTGTTCCCAACGCATCAACCTCCTCGCGGATGCTCGACGATGGCATGACCGGCGTCCCCAACATTCATTCCATCCTCCTACAGTACGGCTTGCGTGCGCAGCAGCTCCTGCAGTTCACCCCCCTGTACCGGTGGTACGCCTGCCTGGAGTTGCTCTGCCCACTCCTTCAGTCCGCGCACCTGTACGCTGAGGCGAACACGTGCCTGGCTTACTTGCTCGAGAAGCCCGTCTACAGGGTATACCCAGCCGTCAACGCTCCCGCGCACACAGCGGAGGAAAGGGCGGAGCACTCCCATTCTCCGCCAGCAGCGCCAGCCCCGCTTCCCCCAGTGAACTTCCCCGTGTACTACCGCCCCCAGAAGCGAGGGGAGTGGGTGCACCGGCTCGCGCTCAATAGCGTCCACCTCAAACAGAAGGAGAAGGCGCTGGCGATGCTGGAGGCCGCACACGACCAGTGGTGCACCGCACTGAAGAACTGGCGAGGCAACCGTCGCCTGCGCGAAACACTGACCGCTGTGCTTGATGACGCAGCCTCCGGTGGGGAAACCGCTGACCACCGCAGCGAAGGGGCTAGCTGCACCCGCCACAGCACCACGGCGAGGAGGTCACGGTATGCGGAGCTGTTGGAACAGCTGCCGTCGACGCTGCAGCGCCGCTGCCGCCTCCTGCGAGCGATTTGGCCGGAGAAGGACGACGACGACGATGCGAAGCAGCCGACCTCCCCCTCCTCCTCTCGTTCCCTCTACCACGCCTGCATGGAGTACCAGCTGGGCAGCTACCTGCGCAGGGCAGATGTGCTCTCCATCGAGCGGACCCTCAGCACCCTTCACAAAACGCAGCGACGATGGACGCCGTTGCCGGCGCGTCACACCAGGCTGGGTAGCGACTTGTGGGATGTGCGCAGCTTCTCTATTCGAGGCCTCCGAGACGCCTTGGATGGCCAGATGTGGCGCGAACCAGAGCTGCGAAACCTCTCTGCGATGCCCGTCGAGCCGTTTGTGATGGAGCACCTGTTGCGGGAGCTGAACAGGAGGAAGGGCGGTGCGATGGGGGAGGGCGGCGTGGCAGGGGTGGAGGAAGGGAAAGCCAGACCAGACACGAGGGAGGCCGTTGATGATGATGTCGAGGAGGAGGGTGTGTGGCAGGGCCTGCACTGTGAGGGGGCGTGGATCGCCTACGCGGCTCGCGTCCTTCTGTGGGACTGCTACGCCTACCCAACTGCAGTCAAGTCGGTAGAGGCAGTGTCGGCGTGGAAGCGGGAGACGGTTTCCTGCGAGGAACCGGCGCTTGGCAGCGATGAGGATGCCCTGGGAGAGTACCTGTGGCTCACCCCGTTCCAGGAAGGACCGCTCGACCTCCTTGCTCCTCTCGAGTTCGTGACGCGTCGCCGCCGACTTCTCGAGGAGCGGCTCGCCTTCTTTGAGCGGAACCCGAAGTCTGTCTTGCTCCGATACGCGGCGCGGCACATGCGTGGGGTTGGGGCCACACCACGTGAGGAAGGCCCCTGCGCGCCGAGGCGAGCAGACCGTCCGGCAGCCGCAAGTGAGGGTGAAGGGCATCCTCGCCGAGGCGACGGTGGTGACAGCAGCGGCAGCACTCTGTTATCCTGTGGTGATGACGCCGCATCACCGGCCGAGGAGAACGGAGGAGCCGCCGCGTCACTGCGGTCAACCACCGTGCCAAATGAGGAGGGTGAGAAGACCGCCTTTGGCCTTCTCCCCAGAGACGCGAGGCAGCCGGTGGCGAGCGAGGTGCGTATTCCACCAGAGCTGGCCGTCTTCGTTGGAGACTTCCCCCTCCTCGATATCCTGCACGCCGTGCCCAAGGCCCCGCTGCTGCGACTGCTTCGGCACCTGTACCTCAGCGACCTGGCGGAGGGCTACTCCGTGAAGTTCTCCGGCTTCCCTGACTTGGTGCTTTGGCGTCGCGGGCCGGCCAACCCCTTGCTGCCCCCCGCCGTGGCGTCGCTAGCCCGCCACCATCACCGTCACCGTCACACCGTCGATGGCGGGGGCGAGGAGGTTGGCGAGGAGACGGTGGGAAAGCCGTCGTCGCACAAGATAAGTGACTGCTTCCGCTTAGTTGAGGTGAAGAGCCCACACGACACCCTCAGCGCGGGTCAAATCACGGTGAATGATTGTCTTCGCCGCTGCGGCTTTGATGTGAGCGTTGCGCACGTTGTCGATGTCGAGGCTGGCAAGCGAGAGCGCGAGGCGAGGCAGGAGCGAAAGCGGCAGAGGGTGCGGGGCGTTGCGGGTGGTGGTGGTGGTGGCGGTGTCAAAGCGCACACAGCGACTTCACGCAAATCCCATTGATGCCCCCCCTCCTCTTCCTTCTTCTCGGCACAGGTGTACTCTGTGGGACGACCTTGGGCCAGACACAGTGATAGACAGCAAAGGAGGTCGCGGTGCCTCTCCTCTCCTCGAGAGACGGAGAGAGAGCAGACACAGCCAGACACCAAGAAGGACCATCTAGGAACTGCTATTTTTGTGTACATATGCACACACCTCGGCAGAGCTGTTCGTCGGGAGCGCGCTCTCGTGCACGTGATCTTAACTGCCTCCCATGGGAATGGGAACGGCGGGTCTCCCGCATGAAGGGAAAGGAAAGACAATGTGTGAAAGTGGCAGAGTCCACTGCCGTCCCCGTTCCCCTTCGTTAAGGTCTAACCAATACCCTTCCTCTCTCACTCCTCTCCGTCTCCCCCGCACATGTGTGCGCGTCCCCATCCGCCTTCACCAAAGACGGGAAGGCAAGGTGGCGCGCGGCACATCAAAACTTCGTAGCAAAACCTCAGTAGACGGGCTGGGTATCCAATCGACTCTTAAGAAAGCAGAGAGAGAGAGTGTGTGTGTGTGTTTGCCTTGTCGGTACTCCGGCATTGCAAGAGAAGGAAGAAGAGAGGGGCAAGTACGTGAAGCAGCGATGAGAAGTGGTCGAGCACTCTTCACTCGCTATCAGAACACAAGGCTACCCATCGCTGCGCGGAGGGTCCGTGTGCAAGTTGGTTCAGTGGACATCCTTGCGCGCGCCATTCCTACAGCCGCGTTTGCGCTGTCTACACCGGCCATGCCCGCTTCTACTCTTCACAAAGGTGTCCGTGATGCTGACGAGCCTCGGCCGGCAGGGGAGAGGGCCAGCGGTCCCTCATCACCGCCCCAACCGTTCCGCAACCTTGGCGAGAACTTTGAGGTGAAGAGCGATGCAGTGGCAGCTATGGCGGCCAAGGCTCGCGGCGGCGCTGGCGAGTCTGCGCAGCGCGAAAGCCGCTCCTTTGAGGACGTTCTTGCCGTACTGGACGACATGACGAGCGGCCGGCCCAATCGCAGTCCTGACAACATCAACATCACCAACCGCCTGCTGGACCGCTTACAGATGCGGCCACTGCTGGAGAAGATGCGCTTTGTGCACATCGCCGGCACGAAAGGGAAGGGCACGACGGCCGCGTACACGGCCGCCCTGCTGCAGGGCTACGGCTTCAAAGTGGGGCTCTTCACGTCCCCCCACCTTGTCGACGTGCGGGAGCGCTTTCTCGTCGACAATCGCCTGCTCCCCAAGGACACGTTTGCCCAGTACTTCTTCGATTTCTACCACAGGTACGAAGGACTGCGGTACAGCGACAGCGACATGGACCGCGACGCCGCCTCGCGGGCGAACTACTTTCGGTTTCTCTTCCTCCTCAGTCTCCACGTGTTTGCCGCGGAGAACGTGGATGTCGCCGTGATGGAAGTCGGTCTTGGCGGCCGCATGGACTCCACCAACACTGTGCCGGCTGAGGTGAGCATCGTCACATCGCTGGGGTACGACCACATGGACATTCTCGGCGACACGCTGCAGGAGATTACAAAGGAGAAGGCTGGCATCATGAAGCCCAACACTCTGTGCTTGGCCTCCCCGCAGCGCGACCACCCCGAGACACGCAAGGTGCTCGAGGCATGCGCGAGGCAAGGCCAGACACCGCTCGTCATCCTCGACGACGACGTCTTTCCTCTGCGTAGCTGGCCGCGGCTTGCCATTGGCGGCGACCACGCTGTCGAGGACAGCAAGCTAGCCTTCATGGCGGCGCGGCAGATTGCCGGCATTCCCCCCATGCTTCCCCTAGATGAAGTGGAGCGCGACGTGCTGCAACGCATGACCTTCTCCGGCCGCTCGCAGGTGGCACCGGTGGACGGTGGCAAGGACATGACACTGTACCTTGACGGCGCGCACACCCCAGAGAGTTTGATGCACGCAACCAAGTGGTTTATTGACGCCAGCGCCGCCGCCACCAAGGACGCGAAGCCTCGCCGCGTGCTGCTGCTATACACCTCTCGAGATCCCCGACGCATTCTCAAGGCATTCATGCCGTTCATTTCTCACTTCACCAAGGTGATCGTTGCCCAGGTGGACAACCCGAAGATGTCGGCGACATCGGTGCCCAAAGTGGATCAGGAGGCACGCGCGCAGCAGGCGAGGGAGGAGACGACGCAGCTGACCGAGTGCTGGCGGGACTTGTACCGCGAGGTGGCGTGCCTGCCCTGCGGCCAGCCTTTCAGCGCGATTGAGGACATGCTGGACCTCATTGTGCCAGCCGCTGCCGAGGGCGAGGATGCCTCAAAGCCAGCCCAGGTGTTTGTGACGGGCTCCTTGTACCTTGTTGGTGATGTGCTGAAGTTGCTCAAAGCCTACGAGGAAGGCCATCGCCGCTCGGGGGAATGAAGGGGGAGGAGGGAGGGGACCGTGCACACACACACACACACACGCACACGCACTGCATCATCGCGAGCAAGCACAGGGCCCTTCTTCTTCTCTTCGTAACTACTGTTTTCACTTTTCTGGCCGCTCGTATCGTTTGTTGCGTCGCTCGCACCTCGGGTTTTCGCATAGGCTCTATTGACTGTTGATGGCTGATCTCCACACATTCACACAAGACACGCCTGCGCACACACCCACATCCACATACTGCATCCCGCAAAGAGAAATGATACAAAAGCGGGACGGGCAGATAGCGGACATCAGATAAGAGATATGCAAAGGGAGAGAGTCGGAGAGGAGGAGAGAGAGAGCGAAGAGCAGGTGAACAAACCGATATGAGTCGACTCAGGCGAACCCAAAGTGAGGCACGTAACACAGGATGCCATGCGGGGGGCAGCCTTGCTGAATGCACCGTATTCCGACTTCTGCTATCTACATCCTCCACTACAGCGATACTTTCTTCTTCTTCTTCGGAGTCCTTCGTTCTTCTCTCTCTCTACTCTTGGCGATAGCAATGGCGACGGCACCGTTCCCCATCTGTTTCAGCCCCAGCAGCCAGAGCCACCCAGAGGCACTGTCCACTGCATCGGAGATTCGCGCTGCTCTGGAGCCTTTTTGGACCGCCGGGGAACAAGTCACGAAGATGGTGCATTGCAAGGCGTACTACAGCGCCGTCCTGCTCGCCAGTGGTGCATTGATCATTGTCAGCACGCGCAGCTCGGCGAGGACACGAGAGGAGGGCGTTGGAAAGGGAAAGGCGTCGTCTCGCCTTTCCCCTTCCCTGTCTGCAGACGCCAAGCGTGGTGGCGGCAACCCGTGCTTTTGCGGTGACGCTACGCGTTTACCGGCAGATGGGCAAGCTGTGGTGGATGTCGCCGCTGGAGATGCCCACATTGTGTACTGTACCGCCAGTGGCGCGGTGTTCAGCTGCGGCTACAGCAACACACATGGCCAGCTAGGCGACGGCACTGTGTGGACAGTCCTCGGCAACGATGAGGACGACGGCGAGGATGGAGGAGGAGGAGGCACTGATGCCGTGCCAGAGCTTTCCGCCGCGAGGCGGATCGATGGCTTCGGCGAATCCGACGGCGCCGAACCTTCCCAGCCCCTCCCCATGGCCTGGAGCGCGCACAGCTCACCTGTCCCGCCCTCCGAGAATGAGGCGGCGACGGAAGCGCCGCCCACGCCGAGCGCGGCCAGCGGTACTCTCCTCCCGTCCTCCGCAACTCAGCGCAGCTATGTGGCGGCGCGGCCTGTTCTGGCGTCTGCGCCGGTGGCCCGCGCCACCGTCCGCATCTGTGCCGTCAGCTGCGGTGCCTCGCACACGCTCTTGCTAACGGCGAGCAAGAACTGCGTCTATGCTTGTGGGCGTGGCTCCGCTGGGCAGCTAGGGGCACACCAGCCGCTGCCTCTCCAGCCAACATTTCGCGCAGTTCGTTTGCTATTTGGTCTCCCGATGAAGCAGGTGCTTGCCGCTGGGGACCACAGCTTCGTCCTCCTGAGCACGGGCAAGCTCCTCGCCTTCGGCAGCAACATCTGCGGGCAGCTGGGTACGGGGGACACGAGGCAGCTGCTGGAGCCGACGCCGGTCCGCTTCTTCCTTGCCGCGGATGCTGAGGTGGACCAGAGCAGCACCCACGACATCGAGATCAACGACAGCAGCACGAACCACACCTCTCCCTGCGAACTCGGGGACGCTCTGAGGGAAGGTAAACCTCGCCACGGCACGTGTGTGCGCCACCAGGCGTCCACAGGGAGATCTCTCACTGGCGCGTCTGCCTCCGCCGCTGCCCGCGATCACGATCACGACGGCGTCCAGGAGGCGGCGGGCTCCCTGAAGCACGGCGAACGGAGCAGCCATCCCGCCGTGACGGCCAGCTCGGACCCCTCCACGAGGAAGGCCCGACGCGCTCTGCTAGACGCTAAGATGTACAGCTCCCTCCGCGCTCCGTACGCTTCCACAGCCAGCGCCTACTATCCTCTCCGTGCCCGCCGCCTGGACGCAGAGCTGGAGCCCAACCAGCCCTTCATCCTCTCTGTCTGGGGCTGCGCGACGACCACTATTGTGCTGACGGCGGACCTCGAGTGGCTCTCCTGTGGTCTGCCCCTGACCCGCGGCTGGCGGCAGCAGCCTCAACTCGGCGCACGGTACGACGGCTACGGAGCCCTCGGCCGCCCGCTGGCATCACTGCGAGAAGCCTACCGGTTCGCACGCATGTCGTGGACGCCAATGATGCAAACGGTGCTGATGGCCGTTTCGGCCATGGCCCACTCAGCAACAGCGCAGGCGGACCAGTGTGATTCCGGTGAGGACGATGCCAAGCCACTGTTTCGCCCCGAGGACGAGAAAGAAGAAGGAAGTGAGGTGGCTGAGGGAAGTCCGAGCGGCGATAGCGATGTAGTCGGCCGACTCGTCGACTGCTTCAGCTATCCCCACGCCACCTACATCCGTCTTGCATGCCCGGCGAAGTACTCGGCGTGGGCCGCGGACAGCGGAAGCGGCGGCTCCAGCCAATCCTCGATGGACGAGGCGGCAAAGAAAGCTGGCGTTTGCGCTGTCCTGTTGGCGGTCGGAGGCGCCGGCGCAACCGCGGGCGTGGGCGTGGGCGTGGCTGGCGGCAATGGTCGGGAGAGCTTGGAGATGTCGTCCTCAGGCTGTTCCTTCGGCCCTTCGCCTGGTGGCGAGACGCCGCCACCGATGCTGCGCCTGGTGGGCAAGGAGGAGGCGTCCTCGCAGGAAGGAAGAGGGCCGGGCCATCACGCGGCGGCCGTCCCCCTGGCACCGGCAACGACGGCTTCCGTGCTCGACGGGCTTGGTCTGAGGAGGTCGATCCTTGGCAGCGTGTGCGTCGACGAGGATGACGCCCTGGACGAGGGAGATGGGCACCACGACTCCTTCAAGCTCTACGTGATACCCAAAGAAGGTGGGCTCACCCTTCCGCTTCGAGATTCCGTTGCTGTGATGTAGGACAAGGCAGCAGCACAATAGCCGCGGATGAGAAGGAGCAGAGGGAGATATGTCTTCCTTGTTGTGTGGTCTGTAGCGGCGGCTTCCCCCCCCCCCCCCCACTTCCTCCTCATCTTTCCCTTCACTGCTTTCGCTCATTCGCGCTCTTCCTCTCCCTCCTTTCGTCGCTGATGTATCCACATGTACCATTACCGCAAACACTATGTTGGGTCTGCGTGTGAGTGTGTGTGCGAATGCACAAGGGGAACTAGTGAAGGTGTAGTAACCTTCCAGAGGGGGGGGGGGGGGGACTTTGCGATGTAACCCACGTGGATTGCCACGCAGTTCGTCTCCTTTCGTTATAACCTCCATTCTCTTCCCTCTTCTTTCTGTCACTGCTTCATCCCCTTCGAGAACGAAGCAAAACCAGAACACATACACGAGCCAACCACACACACGCACAGATCGCAATGGCACACATGTCGGACATCTGCTCGGCATTGCCACTGCCCGCTGTAGGTGTATTGACGTTCTTCTTGCTGCTTATGGCTTCTCTGACTGATGCCGTTGCTGCCGAAGGGAGGAAGAGCGTCGTGCTGGTCCAGGTACTCCACCGCCACGGTGCGCGGGCGGGAATCCAGAAGCACAACCGGACTCTCATCTGCACCGAGTCCCCATGCGGCCATCTCACCACAAACGGCATCACTATGATGAAGAGAGTCGGTGCGTACTTGCGCCATCGCTACAACACGGACGCCTCCGTGGTGGCCGCTCCGATGTTTCCGTCGAAGGACTACGACCTGGACGTGGTGTACAGCCGCTCCACGGATGTGCTGCGCACGCTGCAGAGTGCCGAGGCCTTTCTGTACGGCTTCTTCCCGAACACCGAGGCACTGTTTCCTGCCATCCACACCGAGTCGCGGGAGAGAGATCGGCTCCTGAGCCTCACCGCCTCCATTCCGTATCTGCACTACTACATCCACCACGACGGTAGCGATGCAGTGGCGGTGTCGTCTGCGCAGAAGGAAGCCGTCGATACTGCTTTCCCCGACTGGACTGTGCTGCAGACAATGGGCAAAGCAATCCATAGCCATGGACTGTGCGACAGTCGCGACGCCCGGGCCAGCTGCGCCTTTGAGCTCTTTGACATTGCCGCGGCGAAGAAGGCTGCTGGACTGTTGCACACGTACCCGTTACTGGAGAGGAACTACGACAGGCTCTACGCAGTAGCGCTGTCAACCTTCCGTGACCGTTTCCAGTACGACACCAGCAAGGACCTGGATCGGAAGCAGGGTGGCCGCGGCCGCGTGTTTGTCCAGCAGATGCTTAGCAACATGGACGACACGGTTGCTGGCCTGAACACGTTCAAGCTCATGCACTACAGTGGACACGACTCGACGCTGGCGCCTGTGTGGGCGACGCTGGGGGACCGCAGCGACAACGGCATGCTGCCACCCTTTGCGCAGACGCTGGTGGCTGAGCTGCTGGAGGACGGTGCCGGTGCGCACCACGTGCGTGTGCTGCGTGGGCACCCCGGGCAGGACCCTGTGGTGGGGTTCGAGTTTGCGTGGGACGCGACGTGGCAGCTGCGGTGCGTGGATGCGCGCGGCGCACTGTACACCGCGGCGGACAACACGTGCCCGCTGGCGGACTTCCGTCGGCTCGTTGCGTGGAGTGCGCCGACTGCTGCGAGCGGGCTGTGCTACCTGGACGATGCGTTCGCGAAGATCCGCAACTGCCCCGAGGACGGCGGCCCCGCTGCGCTGAGCGCGACGTGCGTGTACTACCGCGAGCGCTGCGCGGACTTCTCGTGCGCTGTGGGGTGTGTGCTGAACGGCGTGACTCTGCAGTGCGTGTGCCCCGCTGAGCACACTGGGGCCATTGCCGTGGCGTCGTTCTGTGTTGGTGGCGTCTGCGCCTCTACGGCAATCATCCTGCTTATGACCTTGCGTTTCATTCGACACCCGCTGCAAAAGCTCAAGGGTTGAGTCGCAGCCACCCCCGACCAGGCGTTGTTTCCCCAGCCTCGTTCCATCTCGTCTGTCACGCGAAAAAAGTACACACACAGATGAGACAAGAAAGATTAGCGCCAGCGAGGAATCATTTATGGGGACTGCTTTCCTGTCGTGTCCTCTCTCTCTCCCTCTCCATGGGGGAATGACATGAGCCGACTCCTTCCCTCCAGAGAACACTGCCGATAGTGCCCCCCCCCCTCCCTCTCCTTCCACGAGAGTGAGCACGGAGGATAGTGGGCACATGCTTCCCTTGTATGCCATGGGGTTCCTCCCGTGCCTCCAGACCCCGGTCTCTCAACTCTTCCTCCTTTCGCAGAAGTCTGCGATTGCCCTTCTCTTTGCTTCATATTCTCTCGATCTACTTGCTTACCATCTCAGCCGTTTAGGAACCACCCTTCATTCCGACTACTCCGTGCAAGTGAGCCCACAGCGCCTATCCCTAGAGTCTGCGCGTGGAGGGAAAGGGAGACAGCACATAACGCAACAACAACAAGAGAAAACGGGGAGAGCCGAAGGTCACGAGAGACCGGTCCCTCTCTGCGTTTCTAGCCATGAGGTGTGTGCTGCTTGTGGCCGCTGTGCTCGTGGCGGTTGCTGCTGCTGCCGAGGTATCCACACCTAGCAAAACGGTTCGCCTTGTGCAGGTACTCCACCGCCACGGTGCGCGGTCCAGCGAACCAAAGTACAACAGCACTCTCATCTGCACCGAGTCCCCATGCGGCTACCTGAGCCCCTCGGGACTCACCATGTTGCAGAACGTGGGTGCGTACTTGCGCCATCGCTACAACACGGACGCCTCCGTGGTGGCCGCTCCGATGTTTCCGTCGGAGGACTACGACCTGGACGTGGTGTACAGCCGCTCCACGGATGTGCTGCGCACGCTGCAGAGTGCCGAGGCCTTTCTGTACGGCTTCTTCCCGAACACCGAGGCACTGTTTCCTGCCATCCACACCCAACCCAAGGCGTACGACTGGTTGCTTAGCACTACCAACGCAGTCCCCTACCTGTACCTCCTGTACCGGTACAACAAACCGCTTCTACGCTCGGTGACCAACGTACCCACGGACAAGCTGTTTCCCGACTGGACGGAGTTGACGAGGATGGGTGCTAGCATCTTCAGTGCGGAGTTCTGCAGCAACTACACGACCCGCTCCGACTGCGCGCAACAGCTCTATGATATTGCCGCTGCGAAGAAGGCTGTCGGCGAACTCGAGGACTACCCGTTGCTGGAAAAGAACTACGACAAGCTGCAGCAAGCCACGCGGGCTGCGTTCGACTACGAGTTTTCCTATGACAAATCAAACCCACTTCAAGCAAAACAGGGCGGCCGCGGTCGTGTGTTTGTCCAGCAGATGCTTAGCAACATGGACGACGCTGTGAACGGGAGCAATGGGTTCCGTTTGATGCACTACAGTGCGCACGACACAACATTGGCACCTGTGTGGGCGACGCTGGGGGACCGCAGCGACAACGGCATGCTGCCACCCTTTGCGCAGACGCTGGTGGCTGAGCTGCTGGAGGACGGTGCCGGTGCGCACCACGTGCGTGTGCTGCGTGGGCACCCCGGGCAGGACCCTGTGGTGGGGTTCGAGTTTGCGTGGGACGCGACGTGGCAGCTGCGGTGCGTGGATGCGCGCGGCGCACTGTACACCGCGGCGGACAACACGTGCCCGCTGGCGGACTTCCGTCGGCTCGTTGCGTGGAGTGCGCCGACTGCTGCGAGCGGGCTGTGCTACCTGGACGATGCGTTCGCGAAGATCCGCAACTGCCCCGAGGACGGCGGCCCCGCTGCGCTGAGCGCGACGTGCGTGTACTACCGCGAGCGCTGCGCGGACTTCTCGTGCGCTGTGGGGTGTGTGCTGAACGGCGTGACTCTGCAGTGCGTGTGCCCCGCTGAGAATGACACGGACGGGGAGGGCAAGGCTGACAGCAACGTGGTGAGCGGAGGTGCCGCGGCTGGCATTGCGGCTGGCACGTTCTTTCTTGGCTGCATTGTGGCTGTCGCGCTCGCTGTGCTGGTGTACATCTGGCGTGGGACAAACGGGGAGGTCGCGATTGTCGAGGCTGTGTGATGAACACTTGTGTTGCGCCGGCTCCTCGACAGATGTTTTTTCGATTCAGTTCCCCCTCCCGACTATCACGACTTGCGAGAGCTGTCGACACATGCCATTGCGTCCCCTTCCGTTGGGGCTCTCTCTCTCTCTCTCGACAAAGTGGTAGGGCGGAGGGAAGTGATTCTGTACAACAACGACGGTAACCCAAAGCAAAGCATAGTAGCACTCGCACACCAGCACCCATAGTAGTCCGTGCGTTCCCCCCCTCCCCCCCCCCCAGAGACAGCTTCTTTGGGAGAGGCTTCTCGCTAGACTCCTCTCCCGCCATTGCCAGCCCCATGCGTCCCCCGCACCGCTTCCTCTCCCTTTCCCCCTTCCCCTTCCAGTTGTGTAGAACTTCCCCCTCCCCCAAAGCTCATCGCTCCCTCTCCCTCTCCCTCCCCCCATTTGCAGCCAACGTATCTACTTAGCAAAGCTGGCTGTGGAAGGTTCCTCATTGACGTTTCGCTTTTCCATTCCGTTCCCTCCTTAGCTTCTTCCCCCTCTCCCTAAGCCGAAAAAAAAAAAAAGGCCCCGAAGACGGATATCTTTCCCTTGAGCTCCCCTATTAGCAAAGAATGTCGGTGCAGGTGCCTCTGACGCCCGACGCAGTA
Organism: Herpetomonas tarakana; assembly: GCA_030849825.1. Taxonomy (NCBI): domain Eukaryota; phylum Euglenozoa; class Kinetoplastea; order Trypanosomatida; family Trypanosomatidae; genus Herpetomonas; species Herpetomonas tarakana. The sequence continues at coordinate 56,353 of JASAOB010002795.1, forward strand.
GCTCCTGCGAAAGACTGTGCTGTTGTGGTGTTCACCGTTCATGGTCTGTCCGATGCTTACCTGCAGACATACCTTGACGAGATTACGGCTCTTCGACGCGATCCTGACGCGTCTGCCGTGCGCCGCCGCAGCCACCGTCACGGCAGGAAGGGGAATCCACCTGATGCGGCCATGCTTGGGACGCGCGTCGCGGGCGGCGAGTCTCTGCACGAGGTGCGCTCGGTCGATGAACTTGGCTTTGCCCTTGTCTCGGACCATGACGAGCTGGGATCGTGGGGACGGACGTTCCCGGTGCCCTTGGTGCCGGGCTCGCCGTCGGACGCCGCCGCGCCGAAGGACGGGTTGGTGTACATTGGCCAAGCCTCCCTGCCCATGGATGTGTTGGAGGCCTACCAGCGCGAAGGCGACGGCACGAACGCGGCGAAGCCGCCGCTGACGTGTCGGGTGGTGATTGTCAAGAAGGTGTTGCTGGAGAACCCCCCGCCAGCGGTGCAGGCGTCGCCTGGATCGGCTATTCTCGCCGTGGACAACGCTCACACGTACCCACGCCCCATGCGGCTGTGGCCGCTGAAGCTGCCAGCTAAGGTGAACCTCGCCGATGCCGCCACGCTGACGGACTCGAGCAAGGTGGAGATGCTGCTGGAGGGCCGGGAGGCTTGGAGGGCGGTGGTGGACATGGCGAGTCAGGACATCAGTGACAGCCACCGCCATCCCCACCCGGAGAGACTGCCCAAGGTTCGCTTCTCGCCTACCGAGACGCAGTTCCCTTTCCTCCGCACACTCCCCAGAGAGTCGCCGAGCCTCGCGAAGCGGCGCATCCTGCAGCCGGACGGCCACGGCGACACCGACCAGTACAGGGCCCTCAATGCCGCCCAGCACGGTCCGCTGCTCTCCCTCTCCTTCTTCGGCAATGACCCGAGGAAGGGCTACAACCGGGGCGAGTGGCTGGCCACGCTTCCCGTCGCCTTGCAGGAAGCCGTGACCAAGGAGGACGAGGCCGCCGTCAAGCTGCATGGCGAGCAACAGCTACAGCAACAACAGCAACAACAGCAGCAGCAGCCTACGGGGGGTGAGGCCGGGGCACGTGATCCCGCAGAGTGCGGCGCGCCAATCTTGCGCACAGTACCCTTCAGCGTGTCACGTGTGCGGCCCGTGGTGATGGAGGGCAGCTGCTGGTGCGAGACGACGCTGCCAACTCCGGCGCCGGTGCAAAAGCAGATGGACGAGGTGAAGCGCGAGCAAGATAAAGCTCGCTCCTCCAAGGCAGCCTCGGCGGTCGCGTCGACGCCACTGCCCGCTGTCGAGCACACCGCCACCAGTCGATCGCACACGCACCGCGACACAAACGCGAAGGCCTCGACCGTTTCGTCCATGGCATCCTACTTTGGCAGCGGTAGCTTGGACGATAGCGCGCCGGCGGATGGAGCGATGGGGTGGTGCGTACGACCTTTGCGGCATACCAGACCGGTTACCGGCAAGGGCCTCGACGTTGCGCGGACGCAGGACTGGTGGAACTGCGTCGTGAACCTCGCTTGCCTGGAGAATCAGGGGCTTGAGGTGGAGGTGGAGGTGCCCCTCTCGCTGCTGCCCGCCGCCCTGCAGCCAGCGGCTTCCCCGGCCGCCTCGGCGGATGGGAGTCGCCGCTTCCCGAAGGTCGTGCGAGGGTCAACGGTGCTCGTTGCATCCATGTTCAACCAAGGGACGAAAGGTGTCATGCAGACTTCGATCTCCTGCCGCCTCCCTCCCTTCCCGCGCGGTACCACCACCGCCTCTGGCGGCGCCATGCCCTCGCAAATCTGGGTCTTCCTGCATGTGCAGTACCTCTTCACCTTTCCCTACAACCACGACAACAGCGACCTGCGTGTGGTGCGCTCCATGGAGAGCCACGATCGGCTCACCGTCCCCACCCTGGTTGGCCACCGCGGACTGGGCAAGACCTACACCCGACGCGGCATGAAACCTGGGCAGCCGCCCATGTCCAAGCTCGCGGAGAACAGCATCGAGTCCTTGAACGCGGCGCATCAGCGAGGGTGCGAGATGGTGGAGTTCGACGTCATGCTCACGCGCGATCGCATCCCGGTCATCTTCCACGATCCCATACTCGTCCTCCACGCCAGAGAAAAGGACAGCGAGGTTCGACAGAGCAACCGCAACACCGTGATGAGCGCGGGCAAGACAGCTGCCGTAAAGCCAAGCAACGGGCTGGACGAGTCTGCCAACACCGAAGGAGAGGAAGGAGAAAACAGCACCGCCGGCGTCCCACACCATCTCGCCAACACAGAGGCCACGGCCCTGTCGCGCCTGCAGCGGTGGTACCTGCAGAAGCTCAGCAGCTACGTGCCCATCCCGGTTGCCATCCACTCGCTGACAAAGCGCCAGCTTGATGCCCTCGTGACGGAGAGCTTCTCTTTCGGCGGACGGGAGCCGCCCCGTCTCAAGGTGCTTGTCCTTCAGCACTGGCTGCAGATTCTGCGCATCTACCGCAACCGCTCCCGCCTGCAGTGCATGCGGAGCCGGAAAATGGCGATTCGGCCCGTTGACGTGGATGAGTTTCGCGGATGTGGCTTGCTCAGTGCGACCGCGCTGACGTCCCCCCTTCCTCCGATGGGTGGTGGTGGGGCGGAGGCGCTGCCTCCGACCTTGGCGACCGGCTCCTCGTTATCGCTGTCCTTTGGTGGCAATGTCAGCGGCGGCGCCGGTGGTGGCTTCGTGTCTGGCGCTGCTATCGACGGGGCTGATGGCCTACCAGCCCGCTTCCGTGACCCGATGGAGGGCATTGTACCTGTGCTGAGCTTGTACAGGAACCAGCTTCGCCGCACCAACCGCATGTTGAGCCGGCAGGAGGACATCACGAATCGCATCCCTGCGTTCTACGAGCTCTTCCTGCTGACCCCGCCCTCGCTCTGCCTGAACATCGAAGTAAAGTACCCGTTCATGCCCCGCTGGGACGCCAACCTCTTCCAGCAGGCCGACGCGTTCGAGGTGAATGGCTTTGTGGATGCCATTCTCGACGTCGTCTTCGCCTACGCAGACGAGGGGCGTGAGATCGCCTTCAGCAGTTTCGAGCCCGACATCTGCCTTGCCCTGGCTGCCAAGCAGAGCCGGTACGACGTCCTTTTCCTTAGCGACACGGAGGAGAAGGTCGACCTCAAGGACTACCGCAGCTTCCATCTCGAAGGCGCCATCCAGTTCGCCCACATGAACCAGCTTGCCGGCATCTCCATTAATGCCACCTCGCTCCCGTTGGAGCGTCACGCCGCCCCCGCCGCCCCACCACCTCCCAAGCAGGTGAAACAAGGGGGGACCCCCACGGTGGCGACCACCACCGCGGTCACCGCGGCAGGCCACGGTCCCGAGGACTCAATGGAGCTCTTCAGCGCCGAGAAGAACGTGATCACGAACAGCAAAGGCGAGAGGAAGGCCGGCCGCGTGCCGCTTGTGAGCGAGCTGATTCGGCGCAAGGCGGGCGGCGAGAGCATTGGGCCGGCCGACGAGTCGGAGCTGCGGCAGTGGTGCGACTGGGAACGGGGGAAGGACATGGTGGCCGCTGCGCACGCGCGGGGCTTGAAGGTCTGGACGTGGGGCGACGACAACAGCGACCTCTTCTTCGCCTACGTGCAAGGGGTCTACATGGGCGTCGACGCCATCATCACCGACCACGTTCCGGTCTAGGGAAGGCGGATAGAGCCCCCCCCCCCTCCTCCTCCCTCCAGATGACGCGGCCTCCGTCGCTAAACTGCCCGTTGCCACGCTTCCCCTCGCCATGTACTTTCCCCTTGCCGCACGCTCTCGTGGCTCCTCCATGGTCGATGCGCGTTTCTGGCTTCACCGCCCCCAGCGTCCTTTTCACTGCGCGTGCGACTCTCGTTGTATGGTTCTTATCGTGGAGAATGAACATGCAGTGGGAATATGAATCGGATGAGAAGGAGAGAGTGTGTATGTGTGTGTGTGTGTAGAAACGAACGCGGGGATGAGGGCTCGTCCCCGTGCACACTACCGAGTCGCAGCAGTGACCACCATTTACTATCCTTGACTTCCACGGATCCCCCTTCCCCTTTTCTCCTCTCTCCAGAGTCCGTCAGTGTGTCCACACAGCTTTTCATCCCTCCTCTTTCTTTTTTCTTCGCCCTGCTCCTTCAGCGCGTGCTCTCTCTCTCTTTTGTTTGCCAAGGAGAGGACAATGGCTTCCTTGGCTTCCTTGTTTCTCGTGGTGTTGCTTTGGGTGCTGGCGGCCAGTTCATCACCGGCATTTCCTTCTCCCCTTGCCGTTAGCGGCGCCGCCACACGACCGTCACTGCAGCTTCGCCAGGTGCAAATCGTGCATCGCCACGGCGCGCGCTCGCCCATTGTGAGCTACAATGAGACGGCCATCTGTGGCACGGTGTACCCCTGCGGCCACCTCAACGCGCCTGGGCAGACCATGCTGCGGAACGTGGGGGCCTTCCTGCGCGAGCGCTACACGCAGGACGCGGCGGTGGTGGATCCCTCCGCGCCGTTCCTGACAAGCGATGTGTACAACCTGACGGTGTCGTACAGCCGCTCGACGGACGTGCTGCGCACCCTGCAGAGCTCCGTGGCGCTGCTGCGTGGGCTGTTCCCCGACATGGCCGCGCACTACCCCGCAGTGCACAATGTCGGTGTCGAAGGGGATTCCATCCTCAGCACGGAGGCAAAGGCCGCCATCGCGCTCATGAAGGAGTATGGGGGGAAGGAGGAGAAGGCTGCCTGTCGACCGGTTGTGGACAAGTACTTCCCTGACTTTGCGATGCTGCTCGCCATAGCGCGTGAGGTGCACTCGGAAGGGTACTGCGCAAAATTCAAGAAGCGCCACAAGTGCGCCAAGAAGTTGTGCAGCATTGGCCAATCCTACCAGTCTACCGGGACGCTGTCGCAATACCCCGCGCTGGCCGCCAACCTTGACGGGCTCTGCGAGGTGAGCTTGCGGCTTTCGCGCGTTCGCTACGCCTACGACGCAACAAGGGAGACGCACGTGAGGCAGGGCAGCGTGGGGCAAGAACTTGCGCAGGAGCTCGTTGCCAACGCCAACGCCTTCATCAGCAGGCGCAAGGGTGTCGTTGCTGTTCCGGCAGCGACGGTCGATTACCGCATCATTGAGTACAGCGCGCACGACACCACCGTCGCGCCTTTGGCAGCCACACTCGGTGATAGTGAGTCTCCTGATGGCATGCTGCCCCCGTACGCCACCACCTACGTCTTTGAGCTGTTGCAGGAGGCGGCAGATAGCGAGGGCGGCGGGGCCTATCATATGCGTGTGCTTCGCGGCTACCCCGGTGTGACACCGGAGTCCCAGTTCCTCTTCTCCTGGCGTCCCTTCACCCTGCGCTGCATGGACGCGCAGAATCGCGTCTACGCCGCAGATGAGAACGGCAACACGTGCCCTTTGGCCGACTTTGCGCGATTCGTGAACTCCACCGCCCCCCGCGACACGGCGGGCATGTGCTACGTCGACCCCGTCATCTGGGAGCGGGCGGGGTGTGTCCGTAAGGACGACCTCGCTCCACCCAAGAGCGACGCCGAGTCGGGCGAGACGGAGAGCTCGTTTACCTCTAAGCTGTCCGAGTCATGCCGCCTCTACCGCCAGCGGTGTCCTGCGCACGCGTGCGCTCCGGGCTACTTCCTAGACGCCGTGACCTACCGCTGCCGCGAGCGCGTGGTAGAGCCGCCCGGGCCGTCTGCGCGTGGGGAAGGCCTCGTGGATGAGGCCTTCTTTTCAGTCTCGGTGCAGGTGCTGTGCGGTGTGGCGTTCCTCGCCGGCAGTGTTATCTTCTCCGTCGGCATTGATAAGGTGCTGGGGCCGTGTGGCGGCCGCGAGGATGGGGACGACGACGGCGGCAGTCCGACGGAAAGGAAGCGAGGTGGTTGCCGTGAGGGCGGCAACGAGTGCCACTCACCCGATCTCCCCGTCCATGGCGCCATGAGTCCGCGGTGCGGGGCGACGTTGTCAGCCATCCGCATGCGTGCGGGCGGGCAGGGAGCCACGCGGCTGGCGTCTCCAACCTCCTCTGATGGCAAAGGCCCCCGCTCGTTTGAGATGGCCGTCATTGCCGTCCCCAGAGAGGGCGACGGCAGCAGCGAAGATGGCACCAGTGGCGGTGGCTGTGGTAAGCGGTAGCAATCGGCACCAACAACAACGTGTCCGCACACGTGAGGCTCGGATGCCCATCAAGCACCTCCGTTCTGTCTTCTTCTTTCTCTCTCTCTATTCCTTCCTGTTCCACAGCCTTCACTTGCTTGCCCGCCTTCAGCGCTTCTTTCTCCTGTGTTGCCGAACCTACTTCTCCGCGAGTCAACCTTCCCTTCTCTCCCCCGAACACCACGCATGGCATACGCACACAGCCACAGACACATGCGCGAGCTGACAGGCGACACTAGCGCGTGCGTACATATCCCCTTTGCCCATGCGACAACGAAGAAACCTGCCAGCCCCACGCTTATCCTCCTCTCCCTCCTCTCTGTCGTGCAGCCTCGCTATCCATTCCATTCTCTACCTGCCTGTCCCTCCCCTTTTGCTCCTTCCTTGCTGATCGGTATATTGCTCTTGCTTTGTCGTCGTGTGTCTCTCACTCCATCCCTGGTGACAGAGGCGTCTCGTTTTCCCTCATTTACACTTATCGTGCAGACCCTTTTGGCCGATTGAAACGCCTCCTCGCTCCGATTCCTCCCCACAAACACACGCCACACGCGCGCGCTGCAGGAACAGGCAAGAGATGGGCAGGACTCCCTTTCTCCTCCTCCTCCTCCTCCTCGCTGTCCTTCTGTGGGTAGCGGCGCCATCGGTCCGTGCCGCGCCAGACTATGAACTGCGTCTTGTGCAGCTTCTGCATCGCCACGGCGCACGCTCGCCCATTGTGAGCTACAATGAGACGGCCATCTGCGGCACGGTGTACCCCTGCGGCCACCTCAACGCGCCTGGGCAGACCATGCTGCGGAACGTGGGGGCCTTCCTGCGCGAGCGCTACACGCAGGACGCGGCGGTGGTGGATCCCTCCGCGCCGTTCCTGACAAGCGATGTGTACAACCTGACGGTGTCGTACAGCCGCTCGACGGACGTGCTGCGCACCCTGCAGAGCTCCGTGGCGCTGCTGCGTGGGCTGTTCCCCGACATGGCCGCGTACTACCCCGCAGTGCACACCGTTGACAGCACCACTGACACGCTGCTGCTGACCGATACCGTGCCCAGTGTGCGTGTGAAGCGGCACTACGGGCGGCCGGAGCTGGAGGCGGAGTGCCTGCCGCTGCTCGACAAGCGCTTCCCTGACTTTGCGGTGCTGCTCGCCGTAGCGCGTGAGGTGCACTCGGAGGGGCGCTGCGCCGACCGCCAGAAGCGCCTGGACTGTGCTTTCAGCCTCTGCGACATTGGCCTGGCCTACGAGGCAACGGGAGAGCTGGGCAAGTACAAGAAGCTCAAGGGCAATCTGGAGAAGATCTGTGTGGCGACGGAGTGCGCCTCCCGCTTCCAACTGGCGTACAACGGGAGTGACCCGGTGCAGGTGAGGCAGGGCAGCGTCGGCCAGGCCCTCGCACAGGAGATGATTCGCAACATGAAGGCGGCCACCACGCCTGCGGGGACGACCTTCAAGTTGTACGAGTACAGCGCGCACGACACGACGGTTTCCCCGTTCGCTGCCACGCTTGGCGACGATTCGGCGCTGGCGATGATGCCGCCGTTTGGGACCACGTTTGTGGTGGAGCTGCTCAGCAAGAGGAAGGAGAGGAGCGGCGGCGCGCGCAAGGCAAAGCGCGAGAGCGAGGAGCGCGCTGCCGACTACTTTGTCCGCGTTGTCCGCGGCTCTCCGGGCGTAACGCCGGAGTCCGGCTACGCGTTCGAGCTCACCGCGTTCGACATGCGCTGCCAGAGCGCCTACGGGAGGGTGTACGTGGCCGAGGACAACGTGTGCCCGCTGGAGGACTTTGTTCGCTTTGTGGACACGTCGCAGCCGCAGAGTGAGGCGGGTCTGTGCCACCTGGACCCTGTCTACGCGCAGCGCATGGGGTGCCCCGTGTCGGGGCCGCTGCCGGTGAGCGAGCGGAGGACCGCCCGCGGCGGCGTGGACGACGAGGGCGACCTGTCCGACGACTGCCTGTTCTACCGCCGGGCGTGCCCCGCCTTTGCCTGTCAGCCGGGCTACCACGTCAGCGCCGTGGATTATGGCTGCTATGCGACGAAGCCGGCAGCGGCCAAGCAGGAACGCGGTGACGACACGTCGGCGGTGGTGGCGGTCGGCGCCGTGGCGTTCCTGCTTGGTGGCCTCGTTGGCCTCGGCCTGCTTCTTGCCAAGCGCCTGTGTGAGCAGGGACGGCGGCGTCAGGGCTACGACCTCCCCTCGGCTGTGTGAGAGATGGGGCTGCTCAGTTTCCCTCTCTTTTCTTATTCTCCTTCCCCTCACCGTCTCTCCATCAACAACCAAACGAGAGAGAGAGAGAAAGAAGAACACGCACACACAGGAAAGCGAATGTCGTTTCCCCACTCTGGAATGGTCCGTCTCCCCTTCATGTCCCAC